>CM059193.1:47594308-47694052 GCA_030323885.1 Branchipolynoe longqiensis | reverse complement strand
GCTGAGAATTACACCCATTATTGTTATGTGTATAATTTCTAATTAGCATCCATTATCATTCTACACAGACTTACTAATTAGCAGCCATCATTGTTTTATGCAGAGTTACTAATTAGCAGCCATTGGCGCTAAATGCAGATATGTTAATTAGCAGCCATTACTTTTATTATGCAGAATTACTCATTAACAGCGATTAGTGTTATGTTCAGCATTACTAAGTAGCAGCTATAATTAGTATATCCGGAATTACTAATTAGCAGCTAATATTGGTATATATAGAATTACTAATTAGCAGCTATACTTGGAATATGCAGATTTACTAATTAGCAACCATTATTGTTATATGCAGAAGTATTAATGAAATCATGTCTCATACTTACACCTAGAAATATCCAGAGAGTGCACTTTCATTAGATGCATTTGAAAGGGAGGTTTAACATTATACAGCACTCAACAAGTATAGTATCCTGGTCACGGAACCACTGTCGTGGAGGTGTTCCAAACGAGTAGGAATATCGAGCCTAGCGTGGCATTCGAACTCATATTTCTGCCATTCCAAGCCGAGGGTCCTAACCACTAGCATATGTAGAACCTCTCGCACGTGTGCTATTTCACCTGGGGAGGTGAGTGCACCTCACCAGACTACAATACATTGCACAATAGACACTACTGTAGCACTAGTGGTTTGCATTGACCTCTCGGGCCACATATACAGGTAGGCGTGGATAGGGTGATGATATCAGGTAGCCTAGATGGTTTAATGGTTAGCGCACTAGCATGGAATACAAGATGTGTGGGTTCAAATCTTGCTATAGACACCAAAACCACCTTTCTATGTTGAATTGTAATTGACACTTATAATAGGCCTAGATAGGCCATCACCCCCACGACACTGGTTGCTGTGACCTGGATCCTGTACAACCTACACATGGTTGTTGAACCTACCGTGGGTATATATGTAAGTGCATTGCCTGTATGTACGTAACGGTAAGCATTAAGATGCCTTATAGCTATAAACCATTACAAAAACTTACAATTCCAGTGGGACAAGAATAGTTGTCTGCACTGACCTCTCACGCAAGGAACCACATAGACAGGCATGTGTAGATAAGGTGATGACATCTGGGAGCCTAGGGGCAGAAATGGTTAGCGCACTATCCCTCGAATCCTCCTCTAGGTGCAATATTTCCCATTTTCATCACCAGCCCTCCCCACGACGCTACCATACCACGGGTCGCACCAATTTCAGTTTCACAATCCTTCTGTCCCCCTTAGTTGATGTCTCAGTGACCACGTGATCAGTCCTCGCATTGTGCCACCGGACGTGGTGGCTGAATCGGTAGAGCTCAGGCGTCGTGTCTGGGAGATCGAGAGTTCGGTTCCCGGTCCAGTCAAACCAATAACTTATAAAGTTGATACTTGTCGCCTCCTAGCCCAGCGCTCGGCATTAATAGGATAGGGCAAGGACTGGTTAGCTCAGTGACAGGACAACATGACTAAGTGGGATATCGGGTCATATGGCGCCGGCGGCCTGATTTCCCAGTGGGGAAGCACTAAAAATTCGCCATGAGTGCACAGTGTCACAAGTTGGTACCCATCCTGATATAACTGTAGATGTTGCCAGGACGTAAAACTCCAACAACCAACATTTGTGGAGACTGTCGCAGTGCCGATCGGTGACTCGGCGCCTTGTCCAATCCAGGTTCCATTTCATGGTTGACTTCTCTTCTAAGAAGGTCACCGAGATTAATTGCGGAAAGTTGCACAGTCAAGCCTTTTTCTACCAGTGCTATCCGGGAAGCGCTTACTGGACTTGAAATGTCAAGTGGACAGTATTGTTATCTGCGGAATAAGTAAATGGCAGCCATTATCACTATGTCCAGAATTACTAATTAGCGCCCATTATTGTTATTTGCATAATTTCTAATTAGCAGCCATTATCAGTCTATGGAATCTTACTAATTAGCAGCCATCATTGTTTTATGCAGAATTACTGATGGGCAGCCATTATCATTCTCTGCAGAATTACTAATTAGCAGCCATTATCGTGCTATACAGAATTACTGAGTGATAGGCAGCCATTGTCGCTTAATGCAGATATGTTAATTAGCAGCCATTATTGTTAAATAGAGTTTACTAACACCCTAGGATTCAAGCAGTGATACTTCTTTATTAATTTGATTTCGTATTTCTTCCACACAACAATATATGTTTTATAAGTATGTCAATAATACACAATACAGACTATTCTCAATATGTGTAACCAGCGGCGAAGACTGCACTGGCAATTGACAGATTGTATATTCAGAATAATAAACACATAAACCACCAAAACTGAAATGTCTTGACAAGTCGCAATATTATCTTCAATTATTTCTTATTCATCACTATGTAGCTTTCAAAGACACGGGTTCGAACCCTGGTCGAGTCAAACAAATGACTCAAAGATTGATACTTATCATTTCCTAGCCAGGCGCTCAGCATTTTTAGGATATGGCAAGGACTGGTTGGCTTAGTGTCAGGATAATGTAACTGAGTGGGACATCAGGTCATGGCGCTTGCGGCCTGAGCTCCCAATGGGGCAGCACTATAAAGTCCCCGTGATTGCACACTGTCACAAGTTGGTACACTTCCTGATATGAACCATAGATGCTGCCAGGACTTAAAACTTCAACACCCAACCAACCTATGTAACCAGATCCATAACCACATCGTTGAAAACACCCACAACACACGCAGACGGGTCAGCATTGCTGGCATAAATAAGTGCACATCACATTATATTCGGCACATAAGAAAAGAAGAAATTAAATATATATATATCTAAGCTAAAGTTGATTTTTTTTTAAATGCTAAGTTAAATCAATTAAAAGAAGGGTCATGTTTGACTGAAGAGAAAAAACAGAAATTAAATGAATATCTAAGTTAAAATTGATTTGTTTTAAATGCTAAGTTAAATCAATTAAACAAAGGGTCATGGTTGAATGGCGGCATATAAGACCTATGAACAAGAAATTAAATGAATATCTAAGTTAATATTGGTTTGAATTTTTCTTTAGGTTAAATGGATTAAAAAAGGTCGTGATGGGCCAGCTGCATAAATACATATCCACACCATCCACACTATGGAGCATTAATGTAGGCACTGTATTGTAATGAACTGACAGAGTCAGCACATCTAAACATATAACAAAGCTTACCACCTAATTTCTAAGAACAACCGGACCATATCTCCTTCTGTAAATTCAGCTACACTGTGTCGGCAGCGAAGGCCATATTCACGGGGAATAGTTTTTTTTGTTTTTTTGTTGGTAAATATGTTTATTCTGCTGAATAAGTCTTTTGTCAGTGCCGAAGCACTGGTCTTCCAGCCATTTTTCAATTCAGGGTTTTTTACACAAAAGGTATATAGAATAAGGTATACAATAACTGTTGAATACACAATTTGCAGCGTGTAACACAATGAAATTCTTTAACCCAAAAGTTCCATAGCAATATGGTAACAGTAGTGTCATATAATTAGATCAATATTAGTCAGATCAATGTGAGTATTTACATAGTATTTAGAATGTAAGCAGAAGTTATCTTCTGTATTCAGTTGGTAAAGTTGTAGTAAGTTTTAATGTTCAGTTGCAGTTAGGGAATATAAATGTCAGTTTGTTAGAAATATTCTAGTGTAACTCTAGTGTAGTTAGTTATGTGAGTTTATGAATTATGTTGTTGGGGTGGGGTTGTTAATAATACACTGGACTAGCTGTGACCAGTGAAGCAGTGGGACCAATCCCAGTGCATTTAGGTCTTAAATTTTACGTTTTTATTTGGACTGTCTCTCACTGTATATGGTTGACTGAAAATAACAGAGGAACAGTAATAAATAAAAAAGGGGGGGGGGGAGAGGATTTGGTGGTCTGCCACTTACGGTATGGTGAAGCCATGGAACATACTTTACTCTAATTGCATAAGGGCCTGCCCAATCCGATGTACTCTTAGTGAGTTTTTAAATTCTAGGCAAGAGGACGCTGCCCTGGTTCTGGCTGGTAGGTTGTTCCACATCATGTTGCCTTAGTAAATTGGTGCTTTAATTAGTTTGTTTGTGGAAGGCTTGGGGACTTTGAGTAGAGTGGAATCAGCCCATCTAGTATTCCTTTTTGTGTTGTCGATATATTGGGTCTTTTCTACCTCTTCTGTACATAAGTGATAGGAGATGTGAATCTCTTCTAACCATTAGGTAATCTAGCTTTGCTTTGTCATGCATTTCCTTTACACTTAGTGTTTTGCCCCAATAAATTGTTCTTAACGCCCAATTTTGGATCCTTTGTAGCTTAGTCAGTTGCTGCTTTGTGAGCAATCCATGAATTATATCATTATAGTCTATTATTGGTAGAACTGTTGATTTATATAGTTAGTGGTTTTTATTCTGTCAGTTTTTATTCTGTCAGTTTTTTCTGTCAGTTTTGTTCATAACATTTACATGACTGTGATGAAATGATCAGATTTGCGCCAATTGGTGGCGACATGATTTCCGATGTAATCTAGAAGTGACTTTAATTATATTGACCAATTTTGCTGTCATTTGACACAAATTTAACCACTTCAAAATTATATCAGAGGTCATTTCTGCGCTCATTTGACCGAAATCTAACCATTTCCGAATTTTGTGTAAATTTCAACCCAATCATATATAAATGTTATTAATAAAACTGACAGAATACAAGCCACTAACCATTCACCATGAATAATGGACCTTACTGCCGACACGGTGTTACGTCATCAGCAATCAACCAATCCACAAACAGCCTCTACCCTAGACACTCTCACACTAACAACATGTGGGCGTGACTGTTTCTTCAGAACCCAATTGTTCCTCCTTCTACCTGTGTATCTAGCTAACAATCACGTCACCTCCCGCACCTCGCACCCCCCCCCCCCCCTCCATCACACACTACTGCTGCACACCCCCAACCCCCCACACCTCCCACCCCCACCTCTTTGTGGTCCTCTTCTGTGCATTCTTTCATGAACCAGTGCTGCACCCTGGTAGGAATCGCCTCCACCTCACGCACACCCTCACACCCCTCCAAACATACCCCACCTCTCCACCCCTTCACACCCTCACCTCCAAAATCTCACACACACTCCCTCACCCACTCACCTTCCAACCCTCACACGCACACCCTAACAACCCTCCACACCCCCCCCCCCCCCCACCTCTCCACCCCTTCACACCCTCACCTCCCAACTCTCAAACATACACCCTCACATACTCACCTCCCAACCCTCACACGCACACTCTAACTCCCCTCCACACACACACCATCTCTCCACCCCTCCACACACACACCACCTATCCACCCCTTCACACCATCACCTCCCAACCCTCACACGCACACCCTAACACCCCTCCACACACACCCCACCTCTCCACCCCTTCATACCCTCACCTCCCAACTCTCACCCCCACACCCCCACACCCTCACACGCACACCATCACTTCCCACCACTCGATACACCCACACCCTCAAACTCACCTCCAAACCCTCACACGCACATGCCCTAACATCCACACATCCCATCTTTGCACAACTTCACACATTCACCCCACAACCCTCCCACCACTCCACACACCCACCTCCAAACCCTCACATGCACACCGAAATACACATCCACACACCCCACCTCTCCACCACTTACTATTGCTGACCCCACAACCCTCCCACCACTCAACATCCCCACGCACTCACACACTCACCTCCCAACCCTCACAAACACCCACTCTCACTCACTCACCCACGAACTCTCTCACCCACATACCTTCACACCCCTCCACACACCCCACCTCTCCACTCCTTCACATACTCACCCCCAACCATCCCACACACCACACACCCTCCCACACCTCCCCCACCCACATGCACGGTCCCAGCCACCTCCCTCGCAGGACTAGTCACGTGACCGTGCAACACGCAGCCTGAATGTTCCAGTTGCATAGTCCGATTTTGTTGTCATTGTTCTGAGATAGATATATAAGGTTGATCGTTATAATCTACCTTAGTTAAGTTTGAAGTAACTTTTATTCTAAACGGCTAACTTTTGAGATATATCAAGCGCAACCATGCAAAATTAATTTTGGCATGCACGCCAAAACTCAGACACCATAGGCTTCTGCAGTAAGAGGTGTTTATTAAATTGCCCCAGTATTTCCTTCAATGTGCTGGCACATGCTTAATAAGTGCACCAGAATCTAAGTTAGATATGTAGAATCAAATCTAATGGCTGGTGCACACCTCCCGTTTACGACCTAAAACTGCCCGTTTCGCGCATAAAACTGGGTTTTAGTCGTTAGGTGTGCGACCCCCGCGCACACCAGAGCCTTGCAATTCGCGACTTAAAACTCAGTTTTAGGGCTTAAAACTGGAATCTTATAAGATTCGAAAAATGAATCAGCCAGTTTTAAGTCGTAAACGGGTCGCGAGTCGCAGTCAGTTTTAGCGCACGAATCGTAAACGGGAGGTGTGCGCCAGCTATAAAGTTGATGTTTTCATCGGACTATACAGCTTTAAGCTGGTCCGTGGCCTGCAATCACCCCCCCCCTCCCCCCCTATTCTGCTGCAGAGTCTTCAGGTAAATTAGTTCACTCCATCCAGCCTGCAGCCCCCACCCACCCCTTTGATGAGGAGCTATGCAATTATCTACTAGGAAAGACCAGACGGGATGGCCAGATGAGTTGAGCGTCCATCTCCCGCTTTGGTAGATCGTGGGATTCGAATCCCCAGGTTTGAACCCTGACCCGAGTCAAACATATGAGTTAAAAATGTATACCTGTCGCTAGGCACTCGGCATTATTATGATAGGGCAAGAACTGATTAGCTCAGTGTAAGGATAATTTGACTAAGTGGGATATCAGGTCATGGTGCTGGTGGTGTGGTCTCCCAGTGGGGCATCACTATAAAGTCACCATGAGTGTGCACTGTCACAAGTTGGTATCCATCCTAATATAACCTTAGATGTTGGCAGGACGTAAAGCTCCAAAAACCAGCCAACCGTCTACTGGGACTTTCTGGGAGCCTCGTCAGCATTAACAATTACGATGCACAGTCCACGTACAACCACTACTAGATAAGAATATATAAATGTGTGTGTATATTTATTTATATATATACTCACCTCCCAGTGTGGGTGTGAGAGTTGGGAGGTGAGTATGTGAGGGTGTATGTTTGAGAGTTGGGAGGTGAGGGTGTGAAGGGGTGGAGAGGTGGGGTGTTGTGGAGGGGTGTTAGGATTGAAACAGAGGTCTTATGTTTTTCCTTTTAGATGTATTTCATCTCCGGGGGAAAACCCTACCTGCTTGAGCACATGGTTGGTTAAGCAGAAAGGTCTCGGGCATGGACCAGACAGTTTATTCCCAGCAGCCATGTGGTAGGGCTAATAGGAAACTTTATAGGAAAGGTATCAGAAAGCTGGGTTATGGCCAAATGACTTTGCAATCTCATATGCTAAAATATATTATTCAAATATTTAACTCTCATAGCCTACTACTTTTGAAGTGCTAAATTAATGAAGCCATGTAGATTAATAGATTTTAAAAGTCGAATCGAGAGCTTCCAGGGGTTGCCATCTGGTTTTTGTAGCATGTTCTCCCAGTTCATCAACTCTACGCCAATATAAATAAGCACTGTCAGTTGGAACCAGTGCCTTTCCAACTTGTTTATAGTTCATTCATACTCAGGCGGATTTTGCTCAGATTTAAAAATGGTTCTCATCCACCCTTACTCTGGGTAGGGGTGAATCTTTAATCTGGGAAATAGAAAGTACATTTAGCCAAGATCAAGAAGGGAGCATCAATTTGTTTCATTCAGCCTGTCAATCAATAGAACAGGACTGATAAAGCCAAGATTCGTAAAGGTAAGGAGGCGGAGACAGAAGTGGGGGTGAGCTATTTTCTTTGCTGAGGTTTTATATCCTAGCACCATCTAAGGTCATATCACATCAGGAGAGGTACAGGTACCAACTTGTGACAGTGCACAACCATGGTGACTTTATAATGCTGCCCCACTGGGATATCCTACTCAGTGATGATACTGATACAAGTATCAATTTAATAAGTCATTGGTTTGATTCGACCGGGAATCGAACTCCCGACCTTCCGCATGGACCGATTCAGACACCGCGTCCGGTGAAATTATATCGCATTGCTATGTGCTAAGAGACTGAGCATTGTGGTGGTATGAACAATTAACACCCTCTTCCCATTGTTCTGATTACAGGACTTACTTGTCGCGGATTGATACCAAACTGTATTCAGCTGCTATGCGGCTTCATCTGGTTTGATATTAATCCGCCATGGATGCATCCTGTCAGCCTAACTGCGGAAAGACCCCATTAAATATACTATCTGTATCAAACAAAGTAACAAGATCTTCAACTGAGGGATTTGTCTCCCGAGCATGACCTTCAAGGTAGCCATCTTTGTTTTGACGTTCTCTAAATTTCACGCAGTCCTTCATGAGAAACCAGACTATTTAGACTCAAACCTTTTCCAGAAATGTCAGGAAAAGGTGACGCGGGGTTATTTTTATGCTTAAAGGGTAGCGCTATCACAACCAAGTGGAGAAGGCTGTTTTCAGTTAATCTAAATGTGCTTGCACTCAGCTGTAGGCGTAAGAGGCAGTCCAACGTTGTCAACATTTTCAAGGTAGTACAAAGACTACTACTTTTCCAGACCCCCCCACTCCCCCTCAAAGCAGCACACATCAACATTTTACTACAGACCCAGATGGGGTGGCCAAATGAGTTGAGGGATTGTCTCCCGTTGGTAGGTCAAGGGATTCAAACCCCTGGTTTTGAAGCCTGGTCGAGTCAAACCAATAAGTTAAAAATGCATACTTATTGCTATGTAGTCTGGTGTTCAGCATTGCTAGCATAGGTCAATGAGCAACGCAATGAAGAAGACCAATTGTCTGCGACTGAAAATTCCCCAGGTTAATCAACTAATAGCTGGGCTACAGGGCGATCATCCCGGGGTGACCATCCCCAACCCAGCGGGTCGCAGGTGGCGGATAGCGACATGGCCTTTAAATATGGTTAGCTGTGAAATAAGGTGGGCTTGCCCAGTCGAATAAACAGCCCCGGACCAACTGGCGATGATCCTAACAGGACGAGGAGTGGGCAACTGGTTGGCACTGGTGTCCTCATTGAAATACCTCATGTGTCCCATGACAGGTACATCATGCGAGCAAGAGCCGCGTTATAAGCTCAAGCCCCTTGTGCTCCCAAGGTAGGTCCTTTGATCAGGAGCTAAGGGTGAGGTAACCCTAACAGAAAACCTCGAGTGCTGAAGTCGGAGGTAGCAGGCCGCAAGGCGCACCCTAACAAACCATGGTACCACGCATACACAGCCATATGACACTTGGAGACAAATTCAACTGGGCTCCAAGTGTAATTGAAGGCGAACGAAAAGAAGAATCAACTAATATACTATGACTGAATGCGGTGGCCTAATGTAAATTTTTTTTTTTTAAGTGCTGAAAACTATCAACATTTTTATTGACGATATCAGGCACACTTTTCCGTCAGCCCACCTCCCCCTTGTCGTACACTTTGTACGACCGTGAAAATGTGGACAACATTGTATAAAAACACGGATGCTCTGCCGCTGTGAGCACCCTATGTGATTACAAAACTCTCCCCCTTCATTTCACCTGTGATGCAATTAGCTCACTCATGAGCGGTGTTCGCCCCCGCGGTGTTCGCCCACGCGGTGTTCGCCGTTCATCATCGGTGTGTCTGTCGTCGCCATCGCCTCACCGAGTTCTCGCGTCATCACGGGCGTCATCGCGGCACTCTTCACGTCACCACGGCACCTCTCTTCAAGTTCTTCAGTCATCTCTGAGAATCGTCTCAGAATTCGTCGTGGTCGCCAGTTATAAAAACACGGATGCTCTGCTGCTGTCAGCACCCTATGTAATTACAAAACTCTCCCCCTTCATTTCACCTGTGATGCAATCAGCCTAATCAATTTAACCATGTCTGGAAAGAGGAAGGAAAACTAGTCACAAGGATGAACAGTGAATAAGTTGTGCTTTATTGGCAGCAACTCCTGTCATCCCCCTTACATGTGACCTAGCACCTGTACTCCTCATATACTGCCCACACTATGTCTCATTGTCACTTTAGCCTGTATATTGAAACAGTGCCTACAACCCATGGGACAGGAGTCCTATGGCTGTGGATACACTCAATTTGAATAGCTGAATTTGGATAGCATCAGACAGAGTGTCTGGGGTCCTGCTCTAGAGTAGGTGTGTCTCACTCAAGAGCCAGGATGAGAGTGATTTTCCTTCAGTGTGTCTGAGGCAAAATCTTGAATAATTAATTAGTTGAGACTAGTGTGTGGTCAGGATAGGCCAAGGGAGTCAGGTGACCGGACATTCCCCAGCCAGCCAATGAGACACTCCCCACAGACTGGGTGGGTGACCACCCCATTAGGGGCTGTCACTCAAACCAGCTGCAGGTGGTGTACTCTATACATATGCAAATTAGGCAGGTGGGTCAGTCGGGTGGTCTTGGGTGGACAGGATGTTGCAAACAGTTACAGATTTGTATATAGTAAAATCATTCTTTTCCTCCTTTGTATTCTTTATGAACACATAGAGAACATTTCAACCATCATGTACTGTTTCTTGCAAAGGAGCTCTTTTCATTAACTCCAAACATCATATATAACAGATAGTTTACATCATTCAGCATCATATACATTCCCATCAACTCCACTCATAATGTATAACATACAGTTTACCTCACTCAGCATCATGTACCATGGGAGTGGAATTCTATTAGTTTTAGTTACTTTTAGTTTACATAACATAAGTCCCACTCCGACATCCAAGAATAATAATGCTCTCTGCCAATATATAATTCTTAACCGAAAATCCGTATATTTTTACCATTGGACGACCCCCTAAGCTGCGATCAGCACCAAGATGGGTACTTAAAGTTGAATAGTATGAAGGTTTTGAATTTCTGTAATTTTCTGTGATAAATATATGAGGTTCTTTGTTATGATCTACCTTACTTTAGTTTGAAGTAACTTTGATTTGAAATGGCTAACGTTTTAGATATTTTAAACGGGTAACTTTTGAGATGTGAAGTGCAACAGCGCTAAAGTAATATTGGCAAGCGCACCAAAACTGTGACACCTTAGGTTTCTGCATCTTTTGTTTGTTTGTTGTTGTTTTACGTCCTAGCAACATTTAAGGTCATATCAGGACGGGGGTTTCTTCAGAAATAGATTCTATTCAATTGTCTCAGTATGCCCTTATGTCTGGTGACAAATGTTTAATAAGTACACCAGTATCTAAGCTAGACACGTAGAATAAAATCTATATAATTGCTTTGGTTTAGAAAATGTGCTGGTTTCTTCGGACTATGCAACTTTAATTGAAATATGACAACATCTATAATATGGAGTGGGCTTAAAACCCTCATAGAAGAAAACCACTTGATTTAATATTCAATGCAGCTTTTTAAAACTGAACCCCTTGATTACAACCGAGGTAAAAATAAATACTCAAACGGGTTCAGCAAATACTATCCAACTACAAAAAAAAACCATTGCGCATTATGAGATCCTTTATTCCAAGAATGAGTTATGCCTTTATTTAGTGATCTATTTTCTCGAGTTATTTCAATGTTGAGGCCGCACACATGTAACTAGTGTAGCATTAGGTCTGAGAAACTATTCGTGATGACCTTACAGTTGCATAATCTGATGGTTTTGGATTTCTGCCATCTTTCATTTTGAAAGATTAACATATTAGCTCGAGCGCTATTATCTACAACATAACATTATTAACATGTGAACAACAATTCATTAAATTTAATAGCTTACAGAGAAATATATGTTGTGTAATGTTCATGAGACTGTCACTAAATTAATCGATAATTAGGGTTACTTTTTAGGTTGTACATGTGACACTCTGCCATATGAACTAGTAGTAACAATAACTAACTAAATATGTCCATGTAAGGGGGATGGGAGGTTAACTTTAGTCTTAATAAATACGTTGACCACGTTGTAGGTAGGATGACTTGGAAGTGACGATATTTGAACCGACAGGTATGCAGTTAACTAGGTTACCTTAGCTACAATGTATTTGAATTAGCTAGGTCGGTATGCTATGGTTACCACGTGCCGATTTCCAACTCAGTCACATTATCCTGACACTGAGTTGCATAGTCCGATTGTTTTGAGTGTCTGTCACTTTTCACAGAAACATATATTAAATTGATCGTCAGGGGCGTAGCCAGACCTTTAATGAAGTGTGCTCCTAATTTCGGCAGGGGGTTTAGGTGGCCGCTTAAGCTTAAGCTGGCGGATTTTACATATTTTATACTTGAGTTTTCGACACTCCGGACTACTACATGCCTCCTCTCTCTCTCTCTCTCTCTCTCTCTCTCTTTCTCTCTCTTTATTATTTGTTAATTACATTTTTTTTGGACAAAACTATGTGGATGTTTTGGCGTACGCGCATATGCGCGTACACCTAGCTACGCCCCTGATCGTCATAACCTACTTTACATTAGTTTGAAGTAACTTTTATTTTAAATGGCTAACTTTGGAGATATTTGAAGTGCAAACATTGAAAATTAATTTTGGCAAGCATGCCAAACCTCTAAGACAATAAGGCACAGCAGTAACAGTTCTATTAAATTGACTCAGTATTCCCTTCTACGCGGCAACAAATGCTTAATAAGTGCATCAGTATCTAAGTTAGATATATATGATAAAATCTAGGTAATTATTTTGGTTTTGAAAATGTTATGCTTTTATCGGACCATGCAACTTGAATGCAGCATGCCAGGTTAGGTAGCCACAAGCATACATTCTTTTCACTCGGCCAGGATTCGAACTCCCGACCTTCCACATGGACAGCCTGCGCTCTTGGTACCGATTCGACAACCACGGCGTCCGGTCGAAATGTGTGATGGCATTTTCAGGGCTGGCAGAGGTGGTGCGGTTGGAGGGTGGGTGAAGGAGTCAGTGGGGAGAGTGGTAGGGAGGGGGAGAGAGAGGGGGAGGGGGAGGGGGAGGGAGGGAGGGGGAATATCGGGGAGCTGGGCGGAAGAGAGGTGCCACACAGGCCGGGGTCACCGGAGGTCACCGGAAGGTCACGCCCGGCGGAGCAGTCAGGTGGGCGGGGAGACGCTGAGTGAGGAGCGGTCTGTGGTGAACCCCCCACCCCCACCCCCACCCAACGTGATTCAGTAACCCCCCCCCCCCCCCAAACCCTCACACACCTAGGCAACTATCTGGGCCTTGGCATTCCATTAAACAAACCGGTGCCAGTTACCCCTGTATCCTAGTGTAATGTAGCTGCTTGCCGTAATGGCGATCGCACTTTCTCTCCTGTCCTCTCCCTGTGTGTGCCCTCACTAGGAATGTCCTGTGACCATATTGTGTCAAATGGTTGCATGTATATGTATACATACCCCGTCCTGATATGACCTTACATGGTTGGTTGTTGGAGTTTTACGTTCTGGTAACATCTAAGGTCATATCAGGATGGGTACCGATTTGTGACAGTGCACACTCATGGCGACTTTATAGTGCAGTCCCACTGGGAAATCAGGCTGTCAGCACCATGACCCAATATCCCACTCAATCACATTATCCTGACACTGAGTTAACCAGTCCTTACTCTAACCGATTAATGCAGAGGGCCAAGCTAGGAAGCAATGACTATCAATTTTGTAAATCATTGGTTTGACTCGACCGGGAATTGAACTCTCGACCTTCCACACGGGAGGCCTGTGCTCTACCGATTCGGCCACTGCGCCTGGTGATATGAGCTTAGATGTTGCTAAGACGTAAAACAACAAACAAACAAACATGTGTACATACCGGGGCATATCTGTGTCATTGAACAAAAAAAACAATAAACTAAATCACCATTCCAGGTGCATTGTGGGATGCGTGGAATAAAAACAACCCCCAGCGAAGCACATGGCTAATGCTAAGACACTGGGTGCAGCTATGAAATGTGCTAGTTTCTGCTCATCTCAGCTCTTGTTTGAAACATAGAATACCAACTAAAAAATTATATATCATAAACTAAGATGTTAATCTTTTATCTTGCATCGCATTTAGATCAATATAATCAGCACATCTTATACCATCTGCATTGACATTGAGAAAAATCTGGGCACTCAGACTAGTGGAAGAGCCATAGCCAGAATCAGTTTTACTCATTTTATTCATGTTTTTATTTATATCCTATGGTTAATGACCTTTGTTGGGCTAGGAAATGGGTAGGGTTAATCACACATCGGCTATATATTTCTTTGAAACAAGTCTTTTTGACACATTTGACATTTTAATATTTAGAACAAGAATTACTTATGCCTAATCTATGGTGATGTAAGCATCAGTCTGTAAAATGACTGAAATTGTATGTTTCTTACCTCAAAATGCTTAATTATGGACAGTTGTGTCTTAAAAATATTCATTATATTATTATATTGCATCCATCCATCCATGTTTGTGCCAAATTGTTATGTATTTTTAATAATTTTGAATAAAGTCGAAGTTTTTACCTACGCTTATCAGCAAACTCAATGGCCGTATGCTTTTGCTCTGCTGCCAGCGGCGTTTTTCAGTGCATGAATAGTCAGAACGGTGACCTCGTCTATTGCTGATTTGTTTTAGCATTGCATGTTGTTAACTATAAGTGTGAAAATTACAGCGACGAATGTCCCCCAAAATAGGAACAAATTGGGCAAAGGCCATTCATGGAGTCACTATTGCATAACCCTTGACACCATTAGTCCTGATCGCATTACCTAATGTTGTGAGTTGCATCTCACAGTGCAACATGTTCTGCGGAAACGGTTTTTGTATAGACAATTTCCACCACCAACCCACCTGCCCTCTGATGGCAGTGTCAAGAACTAATTGAAGAAGATTTACTGCCTATCATGGATAAGTCTGAATAGACTTGTTTTCACCATTAGACAGTTGTCGATAGAAAGCCTGAGCCTACACTTTTACCGACCCAAGGGATTTTTAACCTCCCACACCACATAGACATGATATGAGAGCAACCGGCCTTTGATGACGCTGTAAGTTATACACAATGGTGGAAATCCAAATTGGCAGAGGTGGGGGCATGGGGAATCGAACCGTCAGACACTCTAACCACTCCGCCACAGAGAACACACATGTTATCCATAATATCTTATAAAGCAACATGTTCTACGGAAAATATTATTTCATAGAGAATTTCCACCACCAACCCACCCGCCCTCTGGTGGCAGTGGCAAGAACTACTCTTGTGAGTAGCATCCGACAATGCAACATGCCCTGTGCAAAAAGTTTCTATAGACAATTTCCACCACCAACCCACCCGCCCTCTGGTGGCAGTGGCATGAACTAATAATGTTAAGTAGCATCTCAAAGTGCAAACGATTTTTGTATAGACAATTTCCACCACCAACCCACTCGCCCTCTGGTGGTAGTGGCAAGAACTAGTGGTATGAGTAGCATCTGATAATGCAAACAGGTGTGTATTCATGGATTATTTCCACCACAAAGCCGTCGTCTGCGGGCAGTGGTTAGAGTTAATGTTCCCATCATCCAGGCAGGCTGTTCATCAACCCGTTACCAGAAGGGCACCTTCCTGGAGGATAACGACGACAGCACCTCTAATGGTTGGGTCCCTTTCTGCTTACATCGTCATTGCCATCATGTACACGAAGCCCACCTGTTGTCAGCCTATTAGGTATCTGGGGCGGTCTCTGAAACTGGCTAACACATATTTGGCTTCCACGTTATGATGGTGATAATTAATTCTTTCCTTTTTCTTGTGGGTAGCAAGTCAAATATGTATTGATGCCTCTGTATATTAAGTATGTTAGCAGTACTACATGTATTTAATCTATCAAAAAATGCGTCAAAGGTATACCTGCATGATTTTGTGCTAAAGTGAAAATGTGAAAATATTACACATTGACACCATACATTAATCCAAACTTTCTTTCAACTTTGTTTTTCAACTTTCTTTTTCTTGTATTAACTATGATCAATAAAATCCTGGTTTGTATGTTAAAATTATGTTTTGGACGTGTGCCTGATTTCCATGTTAAACTAATGATATTAATGTATCGCTCAATTTGTATAAGATCAACATTGAAATGTGAAATAGAGCAAAATGGGTGCAAGGAGGTCGGCGACCATTTTGCTATCATTTTACTACCATTTTTCCACCACTGGCGACATCTTTGCGACCAACCTTTATTTGGTTGTGGTCGCAAGGTGGTCGCAAACAGTATGTAGTGCGTCTGTGGTAATTACTTGCGCATGCTCGGTGGTGAAGCAAAGCTTTGTTGTGGGATAACATTAACACTAGTGAGTACTGTAGAGAGGGCTGCGTCAGGTGCTTTGTCGCCAAGTACGGCGTCAGTATGCGGATGGTGGGGTAGGGAGGGGCGGGGGGGTGCAGACGCAGAATACGTTGCGGCCAATAGCGTCGCGCCGCGGAACAATCTGCCGCCCCGCCTGGTGGCCGTGCGGCGGAAACGCCGGCGGGCCGAAGGAAGGGGCCGCTCCGCAAAGACACCTGCTAGAAGGCAGCGGGAGGACGGGTCGGCAGCGGGCTGGGGGACAGTCGGGCAGGGGGCGGGGGGAGGGCGGGGGGAGGGCGGGGGGAGGGTGGGGGGAGGGCGGGGGGAGGCGGAAGGGGATGGGGCGAGGGGAGGCGGAAGGTTGAGGGGGGAGGGGGAGGAGGGAGGGATGGGGGTGGGAAAGGTGGTAGAGCGGAAGGGGTAAGGGGGGAAGGGGTGGTGGGTGGTCGGGAAGCAAGAGTGCTGGTAAGGAGAACTGGTGTGGTGTATTAGCATATGAAGCAGTGTGATGGGTGATAGTGGTGTGGTGTGGTGTGGTGTGGTGGTGTGTTGTGATGTGTTGGTGTGTTGATATGTGGCAGTGTGGTGTGGTGGGGTGGTGAGATGTGGTGGTGTGGTGTGGTGGTGTGGTAATATGTGGTGATGTGGTGTGATGTCGTGGTGTATTGTGATGTCGTGGTGTGGTGTGATGTCATGGTGTGTTGGGATGTGGCAGTGTGGTGTGGTGTGGTGGTATATTGTGATGTGGTGGTGTATTGTGAGGTGGTGGTGTGATGTGGTGTGACGTTGTGATGCATGTGATTGTGTGGTGTAGTGTGATGTGGCGTATTGTGACATGGTGGTGTAGTGTGCCCTGACGGTGGAGTATGAGATCATGAAGTAGTCGGATGTGGTGGTGTCGTGTGCATGATGGTGTATTGGACCATGGTGGTGCTGTATGATGTGGTCGTCCAGGTTGACGTCATGGTCTCGTGTGACGTGATGATGTTGTGTGATGTGGCAGTGTAGTGTGATGATATCGTATGGCGGTAACAATGGGGCTAGTGTGACAATGTGACAGTGTGGTGTTGATGTGATTATACTGTGGTGCATAGTGTGACAGTGAGGCCAGTGTGACAGTAGTATGGTGGGGTAGTTATATAGAGATGCATGGTGTGACAGTGAGAACAATGTGACAGTACTATGGTGGTGTAGTTACATAGAGATGCATGGTGTGACAGTGAGAACAATGTGACAGTACTATGGTGGTGTAGTTACATAGAGATGCATGGTGTGACAGTGAAAACAATGTGACAGTACTATGGTGGTGTAGTTACATAGAGATGCATGGTGTGACAGTGAGACCAATATGACAGTACTATGGTGGTGTAGTTACATAGAGATGCATGGGGTGACAGTGAGGCTAGGCTGACAATAGTACAGTGAGGTAGTTAAATAGAGATGCATGGGGTGACCGTGAAGCCAGTCTGACAGTAGGCCTACTGCGGTCGTCCAGTTATATTGTGGTTGCATAGTGTGACAGTATAGCAATACTACGGTGGCGTAGTTTGGTCTTGGCACTACAGGATTTCACAACAAGTAGCAGAGATAGTCTGCACATCAGACCTGCGTTCGAGGCTTGTGACGTCAGACACACCGCGTCACGGCGTGATGTGACACCAGACGGCGCGCAGTCTGAGTGTAATTACTGTTTGTCCCGCCTCCTCCATCTTGTCACACATGCTTAAAACATGGCGGCAGTCAGCAGTCAGTGCCTCTTGGCACGCCGCTGAGGAATGACGCGAAGACGACGTTAATAGGCTTGGCACCGGTCGCGGTGGCTGAATTGGTAGAGCGCGGGCCTCCCCTGTGGGAGATCGAGAGTTCGATTCCTGGTCCAGTCAAACCAATGACTTATAAAATTGACATTTGTCGCTTCCTAGCTTCACACTCAGCATTAATAGGATAGGGCAAATACTGGTTAGCTCTGTGTCAGGATAATGTGACTGAGTAGGATATCGGGTCATGGTCCTGGTGGCCTGATTTCCCAGTGGGACAGCACTATGAAGTCGCCAACAGTGCGCATTGTCACAAGTCGGTACCCATCCTGATATGACCTTAGATGTTGCTGGGATGTAAAATTCCAATGACTAACCAAGCATACGGCTTGGGTTGGCATCAGTTAGTTACATGGTGATTCAGCGCAGTACACCTAGTTTGTTATACTCAGTATTCCACAAGTGATTGGAAAAAGTGTCAGAATGCTGGATAAAGGAAATGAGCACATCAATTCTTTATCAAAGAAGCAAAATAAATTTGTAACATACCTACCTGCTATTTTTGAATTGTAGAATAGATTAATTAATGGAGATAAATACACTTTAGAAATCGAATAAAGAGCGTTCTGTGGACCATCATCTTGGGTCTTTGTATTCTCTACCAATTTGTCCGCTTTTCATCAATATAGATAAATGTTGAGTATTGGGACCACTACCTCCACAGTTAATTCATATTTGCAGCAGTTTTTGCACATAGTTGTCATTCACCCTACTCTGGGTAGGATGACTCTTTTATCTAGGCTCTTCCTATGCTGTGTTTGTTTGGGTTTTAACATCCTAGCAACATCTAGCGTCATATCAAGACAGGTATCGACTTGCAGCAGTGCACACTTATGGGACAAATGTGTAGTGCTGTCACACTAGGATATCGCACTGCTAGCACCATTATGAAATCCTGCCTTTACTATATGCGGGCCCCCGCTTTATATGCAGGCATTTGAATGCTATTGTTGGCCGATCCAGTTAGGTGGTACGCGAGGGTTATGGTTACTTTCATTATGTTCACTCATGTTATTCGCTGTACTGCTCAATAAGGCTAAACTGCCTTAATATCCTGTATAAGGCGTAATATCCTGCATAAGGCATACAAGTCAAAGGTCCCCCTTTTCATATCGGTTTTAGATATATTACATGCTGAAGCTTACCCCATAGTTGATATGACACACAACACAACACACGATCCGAGTTCATCACCAGCAGAAGTGTAGATAGATAAGATGATGATTGCTTAGTTTTATTTAGTTTATATATGCTTTTAGATACATACAACAGTGGATGTAAGAGACCTCTCCCTAACATAGTTTACCATTGGCTGCTTTAAGGACTCACCCCCCTCCCACCCAGCTGTGGACACCACCTAGCTATCGTGGGATTACCTAACATGACAGATATAGTGTGGATTTGCGAGATAAGGGGGAACGATTGTGCTTAAAGGGGCATTGTTTCCCTCCCCCGGTGTGAGCATTATAAAGGGAGTACTGTTTCATATTTAGCCATCTCGATACTCAATATATACTTAATCGGAGAATTTTACACCATGATGCCATACCCTACTCAGTCATGTTATCCTGACACTATGTCATCTAGTTCTGGCCATGTTCTAGTAGTAATGCCGAAAAGCAGCAAAGTTTATTTGAAAAGTATCAGTTTGGTAAGTACAGTCTACTCTGTCTATAACGGACACCCATGGGACTGGAGCAAGATGCCGTTATAGAGAGAGATCCGTTATAGGCAGAGACTGACTGACGGAATGGGTTGAAATGTTTTTCTTTTATACTTGACTGACTAGGACGGTCCTTACAAAGTCATTTCTACAATTTGTCATTTGTACAATCAGTCATTTATACTATTCATCACTTCTACAATTTGTCATTTCTTCAATTGGTCATTTGTACAATTAGTCATTTCTACTATATTATAATTATATGCCATGTCATTATTGAAGAGAATATTGATCAAATAGGTGGAAAAAAACGGTTCATTGTCCGCATAAGACAGTTGTCCGTTAGACACAGAGGCAACGCTAATAAATTAAAAGGGTGCCATGACTGGTCCAGTACGTTTTGCCATTATTGACAGAGATTCGTTATTGACAGAGGCCGTTATTGACACAGTAGACTGTATTTGCTTTGACTTGGCCGGGGATCGATCCCAGTGTAATCTATGGGCTAATCCCTTTTAAAAGGTGGTCGCCAGATCTTTATAAATGGAAGTGAGCTATAATGAAATGCAAGTTAAATATATATAAAATACCCTAAGGTACGAGAGGGTGTAGTATAGGAAATGGTGTCATGTAGCTGAGTCCTATAGTTGCCTGTCTATAATAGTGAAGTGGCTACAGTGGGTATAGCACAAAATAGAGGATGGGCACAAAAGTACCTCCTGTCATATGAAAGGCCCAGTGGTGACTGCCAGCTCTCCCAGTCTCTTAATCTCTCCAACACTCCTACAGGCATGTCATTGAAGGTATATGATATTGAAGGTACATGATATTATTGAAGGTACATTATATTATTGAAGGTACATGATGCCATTGCCCATGCCATATTGTTATTTTACTCTTTATGGTGGCCATCTTGAGATTCCAGGACAGTAGAGATGGGTGCAGCTCAGGTGCACCCCTCATTCCCACATCCCAGCTACCACCAGGTCATGGCAACTTGACCAGACACCTCTATCATATCCAATGCACTCCATACAAATTAAATCCGGATCCAATACACATTAAACATTAAATACCAAACATGACTGTCTCCCACCCTATCAGTCTGGGTTCAGCAATCCTCTGTCAATAACGAATCTCTGTCGATAATGCCAAAACGTACTGGACCAGTCACGGCACCCCTTTAATTTGTCTATCTACTAACTAAAACAAATGGGTACTTCAAATAGATTCCATTTAAAGTACCCATTTGTTTTAGTTAGTAGATAGACAAATTACACCAGGACCTTTCGTCTGGTAAATGAACGCTGGATCCACTCGGCCATCCCCTCTCATGTTGAATTTGCACTGCTTAGCAATGGGGATGATGAGATTAACTAATTTGATATGTTGTAAATATATCTAATTAATGATTAATTATCTACTATTTTCAAACTATTAGTTCCGTAGATGATCTGTGCATTAAAACAAATATCAGAAACAAATCAAATAATTGTCCCATCGGTGTTTAGAAGTTTAATAGAATTGTCAATTGGTTGCTCAGATTGAGCGTGCTTTGGCATGAGATGACAAGTGAGTCCCCATCCCCCCCCCCCCTCTCCCCAGGTCGTGTAGCCCACTGCCACCTGATTGGCTGCCATGTTTCCTGCCTTTTAGCCCATCAGAATCCCACCCCTGCCCCCACACCCAGCCTACGCTGCCTCACTTCCTGGCAAGCTGGTGACCCGAGCAAACTTTCTTCCCTTCCACCAATCCACTTTCTTTTATTTGTCCTTTATTGTGACGCTGCCTTAGTGCTTGTCTGGAGTCTCTCCAGTTGCTTCTTGATTAAATTTCTTTTTACCCGCATTACCGCCTTCTTGTCATTATTTCACCGAATCACTCATCGTATGATTCTTATTCTAATCAAAGCTCATCATAGTTGCCAGCCATAAGCTAATTGCTGATTTGATCGTGGGTTTGAATCCTGGTCGAGTCAAACCAATGATTTAAAAATTGATACTTGTCGCTTCCTAGCTAGGTGCTCGGCATTATTAGGATAGGGCAAGGAGCAGTGGAATGATGAAGACCAACCATCTACAATTGAAATGTCCCCATCTTAAACAATTAATGTACAACAAAAAAACAATCCCAAAATGGAATTACATGCCTGTACTTATAATGCATGACGCACCAATTCGCTACACTCGGATGAAAGACAAAGACAGCTATAGATTAATAGAAATTTAATAAGAAACAAGTCAGGGACCTATCTAGATCTGTCAATCATTAATCAGGCGGCGACCAGGGACAATAATCATGCGCTGACTGGAGTGCTCAACCAGTAAGGAAAGTTCTAGATGAGGAGGATTCATGGAAGCAGTTCAGAGGATCAGCACTCACCCACCCCCCCACAGTAAGTGGGTGGGAGGGTGGGGAAAGCGAAATGAACACTAGCAGCCGTGTGGGCAGAGTGAGGGAAGGCGGCCGAGAGGGTCCCAGGAAAGCTACAAATAACCAACCTCGTGAACAAATTACTCATGTTAGCCTCGGATGAAAGACAAAGATAGATATAGATTAATCGAAATGTAATAATAAACAAGCCAGGGATCTATGTAGGTTTGTCAATCATGAATCAGGCGGCGACCAGGTGTGAAAGGTAATTCTCGAATCTGTGGCTGTGTAGGCAGGCTATTGTGAAATCAATACAGACAAAGAGAAAGGAAGAGTATAAAGTGTAAAGAAGAAGAGAGAGTCCAGCCCTCTGGTTTATTATTTATATGGTTACATGGGTTCATTGTAGAGTATCACCCCGACCCTTTCACCCAATGGGAAACAAGCATTCATGGCCATACCAATAGGGATCCAGCATTCCTGGTCCCCATGGATACCAGTGGTCTGCCCACCACCACAAACTCTATGGCCCCATGGCCACCACCAACCTTGACCTCTGAGTGTGGTGATCCCTATCCCAGCAGAGGGGATATTCCCTGAGTGCACTCACACCCAGACCTGCCAGCACCACTATGTCTATTTACATCCCACTCAGGCACCACCAACCCATACACATATATATACATACATGCGCCTGGTCATGTACACCGATCAGTAATAGAACATTTGCATTCCCCCTATGCTGAATATCGGAATATTTTACACAGGGCCAATAATCATGCGCTGACTGGAGTGAGCAACCAGTAAGGAAAGTTCTAGATGAGGAGGATGCATGGAAGCAGTTCAGAGGATCAGCACTCACCCAACATATGAGCGAGCGCTGATGGTGCATCCTTGACTCCGAGATGAGCGAGGTACTCCTGGAAGGTGCGGCTGTTCCAGGGGGAGCAATGGAAGTTCCGGAGGCTGTGTAGAGTCAGTGGTCTAGAGGACCGGAAGAGGGTTTCAGCAGTGGTGCGGAGGGTACGGGTGACAAACTTGGCATTCAAGGGGCGGGCTGAGGGCAGGAGGAAGGCGGGGTCATCGGGGTTCGGAGTGACTGTGACGAGATAGAGCTTCCACGCCCTTACAGGGCAGCATGAAGAGGCAGGAAGCGGGAGGAGGGAGAAAACTATTGGGCATGAGGAATTCGGTCTAGTTTTAGTAGAAGAGACTTGGACTCGTAGGCCTTCTTCCGTCAAGGCAAGATGCTTGAACGTAAGGTCATGAGGGTTGCAACGATTGGTGAGCACGAGGCTACTTTGACGTAGCAGACAGAGGAAACCGATGAGGGAGGAGGCTAGGTGGAGGAGGAAAGAGAGTGCGGTAATACCTGACTATGTGTTGAGTGACTCGTTTACTACATTAGCACAGTAATACCGGACTATGTGTTGAGTGACTCATCTACTATATTAGCGCAGTAGTACCTGACTATGCATTGACTTATTCGGCTACTACATTAGCACAGTAATACCTGACTCTGCATTGAGTGATTCATCTACTACATTAGCGCAGTAATACATGACTCTGCATTGAGTGTTTCATCTACTACATTAGCGCAGTAATATCCAACTATGCATTTAGTGAATCGGCTACTACATTAGCACAGTAATACATGACTATGTGTTGAGAAACTCGTCTACTACATTAGCGCAGTAATACCAGACTACAAGTCTACTACATTAGCATGGTGATACCTGACTATGTGTTAAGTAACTCATCAACTACATCAGCGCAGTAATACCTGAATGTGTATTGAGTGACTCATCTACTACATTAGCACAGTAATACACTGACTGTGTTGAGTGATTCAGCTACTACATCAGTGAAGTAATACCTGACTATGCGTTGAGTGACTCGTCTACTACATTAGCACAATTATACCTAGCTGCTCTCTGAGTGAATCATCTATTACATATGAATATGCATTGAGTGACTCAGCTACTACATTAATGACCCTGCGTTGACTGATTCTCTTACTATATTAGCACAGTACTACCTGACTATGCGTTGAATGACTTGTTACTACATTAACGCAGTAATACCTGACTATCCATTGAGTGACACATTTACTACATTAACGCATTAATACCTGACCAATATTGACTGATTCGCTTACTACCTTACTAAATTAGCACAGTACTATCTGACTATGAGTTGCATGACTTGTTACTACATTAATGCTGTACTATCTGACTCTGCATTGAGTGATTTGTTACCACATTAATGCTGTACTATCTGACTATGCGTTGAGTGACTTGTTAAAACATTAATGCAGTACTATCTGCCTATGCGTTGAGTGACTTGTTAAAACATTAATGCAGTACTATCTGACTATGCGTTGAGTGACTTGTTACTACATTAATGCTATACTATCAGACTATCGTTGAGTGATTTGTTACTACATTAATGCTACACTATCTCACTATGTGTTGAGTGACTTGTTACTACATTAATGCTGTACTATCTGACTAAGTGTTGAGTGACTTGTTACTACATTAACACTGCACTATCTGACTAAGTGTTGAGTGACTTGTTACTACATTAATGCTGTACTATCTGACTATGTGTTGAGTGACTTGTTACTACATTAATGCTGTACTATCTGACTAAGTGTTGAGTGACTTGTTACTACATTAACACTGCACTATCTGACTATGTGTTGAGTGACTTGTTACTACATTAATGCTGTACTATCTGACTAAGTGTTGAGTGACTTGTTACTACATTAATGCTGTACTATCTGACTATGTGTTGAGTGACTTGTTACTACATTAATGCTGTACTATCTGACTAAGTGTTGAGTGACTTGTTACTACATTAACACTGTACTATCTGACTATGCGTTGAGTGACTTGTTACTACATTAATACTATACTATCTGACTATGCATTGAGTGACTTGTTACTACATTAACACTGTACTATCTGACTATGCTTTGAGTGACTTGTTACTACATTAGCACTATACTATCTGACTATGCGTTGAGTGACTTGTTACTACATTAACACTGTACTATCTGACTATGTGTTGAGTGACACATCTACTACATTAACACAGTAATACCTGACCATGCTTTGAGTGACTCGCTTACTACATTAGTGCAGTAATTCCTGGCTGTGGGTTGAGTGACTCGTTTACTATATTAGCGCAGTAATACCTGGCTGTTGGTTGAGTGACTCACTTACTACATTAGTGCAGTAATACCTGAATATGCATTGAGTGACACATCTACTACATTAATGCAGTAATACCTGACAATGCTTTGAGTGACTCGCTTACTAAATTAGTGCAGTAATACCTGGCAGTGGGTTGAGTGACTCACTTACTACATTAGTGCAGTAATACCTGGCTGTGCATTGCGTGACTCGCTTACTATATTAGCGCAGTAATACCTGGCTGTGGGTTGCAGAGCGCCCTTCCTTTGTCACTTCATCATCGGCGCTAACCGATTACTCACCTCTTAGTCTACACCTCCACTCCGACTCTGTCTAGGTGACCTTCCAGCTGCAACCCCATCCAGCATGCTCCCGGATCAGCGTTCCGCTTCTCCTCATTTCCTCTTCTCCGCTCTCTCTTTCTTCCTGCATTGTTCTATTCTTCTCTTAATCGCTCCCTTCCTCAGCCTTGTGTCGCTTTCCATGCTACCTGGCCCTCGCCCCAACTCACTGTTGCATTGCAGAAGTAATAGAAGCTTCACCCTCAAATGACCATTTAGGGATATCTCGTCCCACCCTTTTAATTAGAGGAACTTCAACATACTTGCGGTTTAAGTCTGCTCTCAGAATATGCCTTACTGGACAGCCCTATCATTTCAATGTTCGATGACAACCAACAATGCGGCCGGTAGAACAATGCTCTGGCGCTGACAAAGACATTATTCAATGAATAAACTACATTTAATATTTTTTTTTAATGCACCAGAAATGTGTAGACAAAGCCCATTTCTAGCATTTCGGTGTACATAACAAAAATGTACACACATATATATATATCCATCCATCAAGTTGCGATGATATGTATATATTTACACGCATATCAGCAACACAAATAGGAAGGAACCCTACAGGAAGAGTCTAATAATCTCCGATAGGAGAAAAAAAAACCTTGCCAATAAAACAAGTCTAAAACTGGACAAAATCAACAGTAATAGAATGGAACCAGTCGAGTGGAACCAGACAGAGTCAGAGGCAGCAGTGCGTAACACTAACAGCTGGAGTTTCCATATCTGGATAATGCCCTGTGCGTGGCCTACCCCGCCCCTTCTCTGCTTCCCAGCCTGCTCCACCAACTCGCTCGCTCTCCTCCTGCCTCCTCTGCGTGCTCACTGCCTACCTAGTATTTGCCAACTAACACAACTTACAGGTGCCCAACTTACATGCACGTATGATCTGCATTTGTCCCATATAACAGAACATCAGAATCCAACTAATGAAACTAGCTCTCACTATGCATATATACTAAGCAACCCGTTGTGTTGCAGACATCTGCAAGTGCCATCATCAATCAAAAAGTACCAATGTACATCTTCTTTCATCACTCATTACATACTCATGAACTAGTTTATTCATCATCAAAATGATTTGTGTAAACGGGTAAATGACTATCCATGACCAGAAGACCAGTGCATCGACGCTGAGAAATGTATTATTCTGAAGAATAAAAGCTATTTACAAAAACGAAAGAAAACTAAAAAGTTACTATTAGCAATTAGCTCCTTTAGGATAAACTCCTTTAGAATAATTAGGCCAGTATGGGAGATATATTCTCACATTAGTTCTCGCAGTTATCATGTTTTGTTAAAATGTGTAAGTTGTCCACGTATGTTTTTCCATAATATAAGATTGGCAATTCACGGCATGGAGTGGGAGAGCGGGATGTTGCTCACGCAGTAGTGTGTCCACCTGTGAAGGTTTGGGTCATCCGATCGATCCTGCTCAGTGGACACATTTGCATTTTGGGCTATTTTTCGTTCCAACCAGTGATCAACAACTGGTTCATCAAAAGCTGTGGTATGTGTTGTCCTGTCTGTGGGAAAGTGCATATAAAAGACCCCTTGCTGCTTATCGAAAAGAGTAGCCTATGTGGCGGCAGCGGGTTTCCTCCAAAGAAATATGTCAGAATGACCATATGTTTGACGTCCAATAGCCGATGATAAAAATCTGTGTGGTCTAGAGGCCTCATTAAATAAAACAAACTTTCGGCATGGAGTAACAAAAAGGCATTGCCCACTATGCCATCTAGTGTGGAATGTGACCACTTCTACCCATGTAGCAGCTCCATCACCCACTAACATCCCAACATTCCATACTTGTGTTGAGCGTAACAGCACCCAGCAGGCATATCCCCACCCATCTGCCCTGCAGTTAAACTCTACCACCTCTCAGTAAGTGTGGATATATACAAGATAGAATATGTACAAGATGGCTCCGGCCACCGCTAAACCTATGATAAACTTGCGAGTTTTACCCCACTATTTATCAGATCAAACTACCATCTGCTATTAGAGGTGCACCTTCCTACCAAAGCTTTAAGTCACTGATCAGAATGCATCTCCCTGGCCAGGCCCTTGAACAAACACCATAGTGTGGATCCTGTGCCCTGCCTTGCTCCCCCCCCCCCCCTACCTCCTTGTTCCCCCCCCCCCCCTCTCACCTACTTACCTCAACTATACCGTAATAGAAGCACAGATTTTGCAGCGACCCGCCATCTTAGCCCATAACACTGAACTTATTATGGCTAACCCACAAACACACTAGCACCCTTCACAATCTATTAATATGCCCTATCTAAATACCCGCTTATCTACCTGTTTACAGTGTAATGTAAACGGCCGGAAGACCAGTGCCTAGGCGCTGAAAAATGTTATATTCTGATGAATAAACTGTTTTGCCCCGCCCCCCCTCCAAATATATATATATGTATTAGTCTGTACATGAGCTCACTCCCACAAGTTGGCGGCAGACACTACGCCGCACACCTACGCAGTTACACTGAACTGCGCTAGGTGGCGGCATGCTAGCCACCGGGCAGAGCCCCAACTGGGCTGGCCTCTACTGCGTGTGGATAGCACACCCCACACCCACATATAGAGGCGACATGGGACCTGGCGAGTTAGCGGGCGGTTCAGTTGACTGTTGACCCCATGGAGCGGGTCGGTTTTGCAATAAACCAGTTGAAGCGTACTGTTACTCAATCTTGGCGTTCTTCCGTGAGTGCATGGCAGTGTGGAAGACCGTGGACCATCACATTGGTGCCATGACCAACGCTCACCTTCTGGGCATGGGTGGGATGTCGACAGCCCGTCTGCCTAGTGGGCGCCCTTACCAAATTGATGGTCATGAGCGTCCTGTTGCAGGAGGGCCGAATGGGAGTGTGAATGCTTCTGTGGTGCTTTCACCGCATCGCACTCTGTCTAACCCTGTTGTGAATGTGGGTGATAATTCCATTCCCAGTGCAGGTACCAGCGTCATCGGGATGGACCGTGAGGTGTCAATTGGTCGGGGGGGGGGGGGGGGGGGGGGCTGTGTGACTACCCCGTGCCAGCACCTCTGGTTACGCCCGGGGGCACTGTAGGCGTCGATAAGTCTGACAGCTATTGGATGCAGCTAACTCAATTGAGTGGCGGTCCTCCGCCAGGTTTCGCCTCGGCGATTGCACTGGCGGCAGGCCTGGACTGGGCACTTGACATGCAGTTGGACGCTCGTTCATTAGTTAATAGCGTTACAGCAGTGAAAGGTGTTGTAGCATTGGACCGGGCGCATAATGTTCTCTCGGGTGATATAAACACTGGCGAGGGTGTACCGGGGAGTGCAGTGAAGGTGGGCTTCGCTCTTGATGATATACGGTCTCTGTCGATCAATAATGATTTGGGGGAGGGTGTACTTAAGGGTAACGGTTCTACTGCATGTCGCGATGATTTTGGTTTGGGCGTATGCAGTAGTTCTGTGTGGGAAGCGCTGCTGGAGTATTCACCATGGGGGAGTTAGGTATTCAGAATGGGGTTTGGGCAATATAATCCCTTTTCACCCAATCGTGTAGAGGTCTCACCGGCTTTGGAGACAGGGCCCATGGCCAATGACTCGTTAACGTCAGCATTAGGGGATGATTTGGCTATGGGTCGTACGTTTTCGGAGTCGCAGGCGGAGGTAGAGCATCAGGAAGTGATGCAAATCCACCTTCTGCAAGCCTGGAAGTGGGTCCAGTTTGACCGGATGGCACAGCAACGGAGGGGGTTGGATGAATTAAGAGTCTCCAACGTTTTCATGCGATTTGGAGGATCTGAACGCGGTACGGCGCATTTCTGCAGAGGAGGTTAAATCTAACCATCTGTTGATCGAAGAGCAGCAAGCTGCTTGGGTCAGACAGTCGGAAGAGATTTCCATGCGGAAAGCGCTGAGTATTCAGATGCAGGAGGAGAACCAGAGATGTGAGCAATTTTTGGCAGCCGAAAGGTGCAGCATTGATTCTGCTTTGGTTGCTCTTGCTGATGAACGTGCAGCCTTTCAGGCCGAAAAAGCAGCTTTTAGGTGTAGTTTGGGGCTTGGTGAGGACTGTGTGAGGGATACTGAAGCGACGCGGTTGAATAGCCTGAAATTGCAGTATCCGGCGCATGGTGCGCATTCCGCTTCTTCGGATACCTTACCGAATCTGCAGGCGCCCTCTCAGAGGGGGGGTGGCAGTAGGCACGGGAGTCTGAGGGAGCCAGTGGCCTCTCCTGACCAGGAATATACTTCTCGGGGGGTGGCTCCTGTTCCATGTTAGCATGGGGTTGCTCAGGATTCCGTATATGTGCGGAAACCTATTGTAAATATACGTAGAAATGATACTCCTTACCCGACACATTCAGACGGGGATGCATTACCTATTGCATCACTGCCTGGGCTGCCGGCGGGCCGTCAGTACTCAGTGGAGGAATTGAGGTTATTCCGGGAGCATCCAGCAATAGTGGATGTGATTCGGGAGCCTCCTTCTTTCAGTTGGGGTGCGGTGGGCTGGGAGTTGTGTAACCAGGATACTTTGGAACTAGATGAGAATGTTTTAAGGTACCCTGTGGTTGGTTGGTTGGTGATACGTCCGAAGCCATTTACAGGTATTAAACAGGAATGGAATATGTGGGATGAGAACGTAGCTCTCATTCAGCTGTTGCCTCTGTTGAGGCATGGGCCGGCGCAGGACTGTGTGGATGCGTGGCGACGTCATGGGTTGACGACAATGCAGGAATTGCTCCCCATCATCTCATATAAATTCCGTCCAGTGGATCCCATGGCGCTCTGGTATCAGTGGAAGAAGCGCGTCCAAACTGCCCGAGACGGATCGTATAGAGTGTACGGTCTGCAGTTGCAGGTGGATGGCAGGGAGGCTGCTAGGGATACTGGGATAAGTGAGTGTGCAGTGGAGAACAAAGTGGTGGAGCGCTTTGTGTGCTCACTCCTGGATCCCGGTGAGCAGCGAGCTGCCTATGACCACTGGCGTCTGGGCAAGTGATCTCTGGAGGGTTTGAGGTGGTCGACGATTACTGCGCCAAGGTACTGCGTGCTGGGCGGCTGACCGTGGTGGAGGCTATTCAGCTCTCAGATGAGTCGGATAGTGAGTTTGAGGTCGAGGTGGCAGGTTTTAATGCGCCATGGGGGGCCTCGACGTGATGGCGGTGGTAGTAACTTCCGGAGTGGTTCGGTGGGGGGGGGGGGGCTACCTTGAGGGCAATAACTTCTGGGGTGGCTCTGGGGGGGGCTTACCATGCGCCTCCGATCACAAAGGATCTGGTGCAGAACTGGGTCAGGGAGATGGTGGCCAAGCAGAAATCTGTGATACAGGTGCCAATGGGTGGACCTGGTCCCTCAGGGTTATCTGCACGCAGGCATGTTGCTACAAAAGATATGCGTGCTCGGGATCATGAGTGTGGTCGTTGTTCTGTGTTCGGTCATTGGCCAATTCAATGTACTGGAGCGAAGAGAACCCTCGAGAAGGCTGTAGTGGCCGGTGATTGCGAGGGGAGGGACCTCAGGTGTTGATAGGATTATATTGGCATGTCTCCGTAAAGACAGGGATGTCAAAGCTAAGCCCAATTTAAACACTTAAGGTTGGACCGTGTGGGCTTAGACCCAACCCATTTGGCAAGCCCGAATACCGCCAAAGCGGACTCGGTGTTAACTAATGAGGAAGCCGGTGTGCAGTCTGATGCTACCGTGGGACCGCCTCTGACTGCACCTGGTGACATTATCCCAGTGGAGTCGGTATTGTGGGATGGCATGAGGCAGATAGCGTGCTGCATTTCTGCCTTGGCTTACGTGCCTCTGGACAACTGTATGCAATATATAGTACAGGGTCAGGGGTGCGACCTATCCCCCCCTTGTGGTAGACGCCTGTTTGTGGATTCCACTTTCTGGACTCTGGACGGAAAACGGTGATTTGTGAGAGTGAGCATTAGGGGGTGATGACGTGCAACACATCAATTACCGCCTGATTGCATTAACGCCAATATCGTTATTGGTTAATTATCTCCAATTTAAAACCGTTTTCACATTTCTAAGTACAAAAAAAGGGGGGAAAAACTCGACAAAGGTCAGCTGAGAGTCTGGGCCGAGCCGAGCCGAATTGCGGTGATTAATTAAGGCAGTTCAGGCCGAGTAGAATTAGTTTAAATGTCTCCAATTCATATTTGGGTGCACTGAAGTGTGACAGGAAATGGCGTCTGTAAATTGTGGTGTGTTTCCACCAGAGGAACTGTTGAATAAGAACAGATGTGTGCGTCACATGCACCGGGCCGTGTGGGGATCTGGTGGTGTGGGGGTTTGGTGGTGTGGTGGTTTGGTGGTATGGGGGTGTGGTGGTGCGGTGGTGCGGTGGTGTGGTGGTGTTGTGGTGGTGTTGTGGTGTGGTGGTGTGGTGGTTTGGGGGATGTGGTTGTGTGGGGGCAAGGGGGTGTAGTGGTGTGGTGGTATGGTGGTGCGGTGGTGTGGTGGTGTGGTGGTGTGGTGGTGTGGTGGTGTGGTGGTGTGGTGGTGTGGTGGTGTGGTGGTGTGGTGGTGCGGTGGTGCGGTGGTGTGGTGGTGCGGTGGTGTGGTGGCGTGGTGGTGTGGGGGATGTGGTGGTGTGGGGGTAAGGGAGTTTGTGGTGGTATATGGTGGTGGGTGTGATGTGGGGGTGTGATGATGTGGGGAGTGGCCATGTGGTGGTGCTGTTGGTGGTGTTGTGGTGGTGTGGTGGTGTGGTGGTGTGGTGTTGTGGTGTTGTGGTGGTGTGGTGGTGTGGTGGTGTGGTGGTGTGGTGGTGTGGTGGTGTGGTGGTGTGGTGGTGTGGTGGTGTGGTGGTGTGGTGGTGTGACCATGTGGAGTGTGGGAGTGTGGGGGTGGGGGTATACGGATGGTGTGGTGATGTGGTGATGTGGTGATGTGGTGGTGTGATGGTGTGGTGGTGTGGTGGTGTGGTGGTGTGGTGGTGTGGTGATGTGGTGGTGTGGTGGTGTGGTGGTGTGGTGGTGTGGTGATGTGGTGATGTGGTGGTGTGACCATGTGGGAGTGTGGGAGTGTGGGGATGGGGGTATACGGATGGTGTGGTGATGTGGTGATGTGGTGATGTGGTGGTGTGATGGTGTGGTGGTGTGGTGGTGTGGTGGTGCGGTGGTGTGGTGGTGTGGTGTTGCGGTTGTTGGTTGTCGGTTGTCGGTTGTTGGTCATTGGTTGTTCATTGGTTGTTGGAGTTTTACTTCCTGGCAACATCTAAGCTCATATCAGGAAAGGTACCGACTTGTGACAGTGCACATTCATGGTCACATTATAGTACTGCCCCACTGGGAGACCAGGCCGCCAGCACCATGACCTGCTATCCGAAACAGTCTCATATATCCTGATACTGAGCTAACCAGTTCTTGCCCTATCCTAGTAATACCCAATGCCATGCTAGGTAGCGACAAGTATCAAGTTTGTAAGTAATTGGTTTGACTCTGTCTGTGTTCGAGCCCATGACTTTCCACATGGGAAGCCAGCTAGTACTCTCACCGACTGGGCCTCCGATCCATGTTTGTACTATTCATGTCCCGATATGGAAACAGAACTTTTATTAGTGCATTGTTTGTATGATGTTAATATATATGGGTCTTTTCATGGTAAATGCAGCCAATATATTTTCTTGTATATAAGGGTAAATAAAGATTATCATTAAATAGAGTCGCTTCATTTCTTTATAGAAATGATATTCTTGCACTTGGAGAGATACGTAAGATAACATGAAGGCGCAGGGGGACATGGGAAAAAAAGACCAACATGTTCCTTCCAAAATAATGGTGTCCGCAAAGGGGCATGAATATGTGACATGGAGAAAGTGCACTTTCCTACGGCCTACTAAGACTTTATTTTGCATAGAATAAAATAATATAAGAACTCATGCTTTTTCCCCTCTAAAAGAATGGAAATACACTAATCTTAATTTGTAACCCTCAAGTCACACATTGGCTTTATTTACCAGGAAAAGATCCATATCACGTTCTGATGATACCTGAAATCGTCAAGAATCTTCTTTTTTTTAAATTAAAACAAAAATTCTCTCCTTACGTTGTCTGCCTATAGACTACATCACGGTTCCGACTGCGCATGCGCCGAAAACGGCCTTGGGAGCAAAGCAAAGGCGTACGGCCATTGAGTTTGCCTATACGCGCATTGAAAAACGTCAGTTTTATTCAAAATTAATAGAAATCCCATACCCTAACCTTATAAATTTAATATAATCTTTTTGTTAAACCTGTTTTCTATATGTGTTCCAAGCGGTTTGTGTCTAGGTGGTGTGGTTTTATCAATATTTTACTTTTTCTGTATGGAGATTGCTCACTGCCATTGACAATGCATTGAGTACTCTGGCTGTGGCTCTAACACTAGTCTGAGTGCCTAGATCTTTCTAAATCTAAATGCACATGGCATAAGATGTGCTGATTATATTGATGTAAATGCAATGCTGGATAAAAGATTAATATCTTAATTTATTATATATATTTTTTTAGTTAGTATTCTATGTTTCAAAGAAGAGCTGAGATGATCTGAAACTAGCACATTTCATAGCTGCACCCAGTGTATTAGCATATGCCATGTGCTTTTGGGGGGGGGTTGTTTTGCTCTGACGCATCCCACAATGCATCGCGCCGCTGGAACCGTGATGTAGTCTATTGGTATGTTGGATGCTGATTGATCGAACCACCGGAAGTGAAAACTTCAAGAACAACGCGCGTGCGCACGACACATTGACGACGGCGGAATGAGCCGGAGACGACAGACAGTTCGCCATTTTTCAAAATGGCCACCAGCATTCAAAAGGTCACAGGGAAACCCATGGGTCCTTTCTGTTTACGGTCATGACATTTCTCACAGGGTTTTTTTTTCACCTTCAAATTATTTAAACGAAGAAGTCTGCATAAAACTGTCGGTGAATCTTGACGATGTAGATGAAAAAAGGTACTAGTTGTTCAACCCCCGGTGTGAACTACGCAGTGTCGTGCTTGTTATTATTAAGCAATCAGGACGTCCTTTACCATCTTTTAAACAATTTTTTTGGTTTAAGAGATCACATTTTCTTTAGTCACCTTTACATTGCTTTCAATTCCCAGATGAGATGGCCGAATGAGTTGAGCGTCCATCTCCCGTTTTGGTAGGTCGTCGGATTCAAACCCATGGGTTTTAACCATGGTCGAATCAAACCTAACACTAAACAATTTATAATTGTCACTTCCTAGCCAGGCACTCAGCATTATTAGGATAGGACAAGGAGCAGTGGAGTGAGGAAGACCAATTGTCCGCGATTGAAATTTCCACCAACTTAATCAACTAATGTACAAAATAAAAACCTGGGACAAATGCGCAAGACCACACAGTGCTTTATTCTGCTGCAAAATACCTCATAGCAATAAGTGGGTAGATTAAATATAGCATGCACATCATAATCGAACAACACAAGCCTGCATACGCATATGTTATAGTCCGATTGGGTGGGTGTTTTTTAAATTATTAAACAACAACAAAAATGTTGACGATTTGTGGTATCATCAGAATGTGATATGGATCTTTGCCTGGTAAATGGAGCCACATTAAGATTGGTGTATCTCCATTTTTTTAGTGGGGAAAAAGCATACACCGATATGCCTGTTTATGTTTATTTCAGTTGAGCCGAAGCCAAATGCTTGGAGGCCAATGTGAAATCAGTCCAGCCAACCGGAAGAAGTATTATGAAGGCTCCAAGTATGTATAATTATGTCTTTTGATTTTTGTGGAGTGCAAATATGGGATGTATAATTAATTATGCGGATTTACAATATAACCAGCACATCTTATGCCATGTGCATTTAGATTTAGACAAATCTAGGCACTCAGACTAGTGTTAGAGTTATAGCCAGAGTCAGTTTGATTTATTTTATTCATGTTTTTATTTATATCCTATGGTTAATGACATATGTACAAATAGAAAATGAGTAGGATTAATCAGATATTGGTTATATATTTCTTTGAAACAAGTTTTTATTGACACATTTGACATTTTAATATTTAGAACAAGAATTACTTCTGGCTAATCAATGGTGATGTAGACATCAGCCTCTAAAGTGACTGAAATTGTATGTTTCTTAGCTCAAAATGCTTAATTATGAAGAGTTGTGTCTTAAACATATTCATTATAATATGATATTGCATCCTTCCTTCCATGTTTATGCAAAATTGTTATGTATTTCTATTTATTTTGAATAAAATGCCAGTTTTGCCCTACACGTATCGGCAAACTCAATGGGCATACACCTATGCTTTGCTCCCAACGCCGTTTTCAGTGCATGCGCAGTCGGAACCATGATGTAGTCTATACGTCCATTGTATCGTGTTCTGATCAGAGACTCTACTTGGAACCTGATGCAACACAAAGACAATGACACCCCGCCCCGTCTGAAGTGTACCATTTATGCAACATAATCCATAGAGGATGCAAATTATGAAGAAAAGCAAGGAACAGAATTTCATTTAACAGATACAGGTACAAATTAAAAACTTCTAAAGCAAAGTAGATGTAACCTTTATCAATCCACTTAAAATACTAAGGAACAAAACTCTCATTTTCTGGTAATTCCTGATTTTTGGAAGCTGGATAAGAACTTCGGTACCTTTATATAACATGCTGTTATACATTTACACGTGAATTAGCTGGAAGACAGATTCATGGTCCAATAAGGCAGTGGTTAATTATCTTCAATATTTGTCTGGTAAAGGTTTTGAGGATTTACTTGATCTATTTAAAAGGAAAATAATTAGATTTCCCCCCAAGTTTATTGGCTTAATCCATTTGGCAAACTGCTGGCAAAACTTTGTGTATTAGATGGCAGTGTTTTATATATGACAGGCCCGAAGCATGTACCACGCAATGCAGCCATTGACACTGCCACAGTTCGTGAGGAGGTCACGTTGTTTTTGTTTGGGGGAATGTGGGGAGGGTTGAGGGGTACAAAAAACATGTAAAGCAAATGTACATTATCTCAAGATTTGCATTAGAATGATGCAATATAATAATATAATGAATATATTTAAGACACAACTCTCCATAATTAAGCATTTTGAGCTAAGAAACATAACATTTCAGTCACTTTACAGGCTGATGTTTACATCACGATTGATTAGCCAGAAGTAATTCTTGTTCTAAATATTAAAATGTCAAATGTCTCAACAAAAACTTGTTTCAAAGAAATACATAACCAATATCTCATTAACCCTACTCATTTCCTATTGTATGTCATTAACCATAGGATATAAATAAAAACATGAATAAAATAAGTAAAACTGACTCTGGCTATGGCTCTAACACTAGTCTGAGTGCCTAGATTTGTCTAAATCTAAATGCACATGGCATAAGATGTCCTGATTATATTGATGTAAATACAATGCTGGATAAAAGATTAATATCTTAATTTATTATATATATTTTTTTAGTTGGTATTCTATGTTTCAAACAAGAGCCGAGATGAGCTGAAACTAGCACATTTCATAGCTGCACCCAGTGTATTAGCATGTACCATGTGCTTCTTGCAGCTTTGTTTTGCTCTGATGCATCCCACAATGCACCGCGCTGCTGGAACCGTGATGTAGTCTATCCAACTGGGACCTTTCCATCTGCAAAACTTAGGCTCTGCCCCCCCCCCCCCCTGCCCAGTGAACCTGGTTTTTGAATGAAAAGAGGACCAGTGAAATGGCTTCAGTGGTTTCAGCCAATAAGAGCTGTTCTTTTTTATTGCAAATCACTGCCCCCCCATGGGGACACCATTTTCAATCGAAAAGAGCCAATCAGAGCTGTTTGTTTCCATTGCAAATGGCTGTCCCCTGTGGGTGCCACCATTTGCAATCGAAAAGAACAGCTCCGATTGGCTGAAGCTACTGAATCTTTCAACCTTTCCATATCAGCAATATTGAAATACACCATGTGACCTTGTGGATGGAGCCACAATTAACACACATTTGAATCATGCGTATAGAAACCCACTTCCATTCCCAGGCGAATAGGAATTTGTAAAGAAATATTTATATATTCACATGGAAAGGCCCAGTCGAATACGTTCAATGTTCCCTGTCTGGATCGATCCATTTACCCCGGCAATGACCTTGACCTTGAACGTTTGTACATCAATTGTTCCAGCTCTCAGAGTTGAATGATAGTCCCCCTCCCGCCAAAAGAAAATACATGCACTGTGAAATATTTAATATTTACACACATAAATCTTTTAAAACTAGCTGTACTTGGTAAGCACGATGCATATTTTATTTCATAGACCAGGCACAATTATTTTATGCACATCGCCTAATTAATATATACACATTTATATTTAATTTAATAAATAAAGCTTGTTTTATTTAACGACGGATCTAGAGCACATTGATTTTCATATCATCGGCGATCGGACGTCAACTATTATATTTTATGCACCATATCTATTTTATTTTATTGTATGCACGATGGATATTTTATGTTATGTACCTTAATAAATTGTATTTTATTCTGAACATGGTGCACATGTACATGGTGCACAGTTTCTTGTATATACCATTTCTATTATATTTTATGCACCACGCATATTTTATTGTATGCAATATATATTTTTTATTTCACGCACATGGTATATCTTATTTCACGCACCACGCATATTTTATTGTATGCAATATATATATTTTATTTCACGCGCCTGGTATATTTTATTTTATGAACCATGGTTATTTAATTTTACCCACCACACATATTTTATTCAGGCACCATGCCTATTTTACTTTATCCACCATGCATATTCATTTCATTCGCCACGCGAATTTTATTTAATTTTGCTTAGCTTAAATTTAATCTAAATTGTGCTAGTTACTTTACAGTTTAGTTGCATCGTTATTTTATTTAATTGTAATACATATTTGAATGACTAATGGCTTATTTGCACTTTACTAAATACTGGATTCAATTCCAGTTCTGCACTAGCAGAGTGAATGAGATTTTTGCCACATAGTAATTAAGCCTTCTTAATTAGCAGATTATCGATGTCTGCTTGTTAAGTTCGCTGCTGTGAGTATTCCATGATTCCAAACCATGAGAAATGGCTCGTCGCTACTGAGTTCAGAACCTGCTTCCTTTGTTGGAGTAATTAGAATTAACTGTTCCCAATAATGGCGGCCACCATCGTCAGTTAGTGGCATTGCTACCCGGGGAACAGAGAAGTAGGAAGCAGGAGGTGGGAATAACACAACTTTATTTTCATGACAGGCAGGGTAACCGGCTGACTAGTCCAGCTCTACTCAATGCAGCTGTGAGTGGCCGGTAACAAGGCCCGACATGCAGGTGAAGTTATAGTAATTAATAATAGTCACATGACAAATAAATACATTTTAATCACAATCTCAAGACATTTCAATCATCATAAACAAAGCATTGTTATCATCAGTCATCAATCAACCATTAATAAATCATCAAACAATCATGAAACAATCATCAATTATCAAATCTACATCAATGCAGACATTTCAATAATATGAGTTTCAATTTTAATCAGGTCAATTTTTTTAGTTTTTTAGTTTTTACGTGTTACTGCTATTCCGAGGGTCACAGGGGTGAGTCTGGGGTTGGGGTTTTGAGGTTAAAGTTGATTGGTCGAGGGAGTTTGTGGGCTTGGCCAGTGGGGTGGCTTGTTGGTGCGAGTGGCAGGTGGGAGGGGTTGCTTACCTGTTTTCTGCACCCCCAGCAATGACAACAAATGAGCGCCACCCGCTCATTTAACCCCATTGGACTGTTTATTTGTCAACATCTAAGGTCATATCAGGAGGATACCGACTTGTGACAATGCACACTCATGGTGATGTTATAGTGCTGCTCCACTGGGAGACCAGGCCATCAGCACTATGACCTGATATCCCACTCGGTCACATTATCCTGACACTGAGCAAACCAGTCCTTGCCCTATCCTAATAATGCTGAGCGCCAGGCTAGGAAGTGACAAGTATCAATTTTAAAGTCATTGGTTTGACTCAACTGGGAACCGAACTCCCGACCTTCCGCACACGAGGCCCGCGCTCTACCGATTAGGCCACCGCGCCCGGTCGACCCAGAGGAATATCCATCAGAACCTAATGATTATAACCACAGTAGATGCAGAAATACAATTGATCGAAAATAACGATTTTAACTAACTGCTCTCTTTTTTTTCAAACTGATTTACCAGTGTTAGCTGTTTAAAGAATAAATAAGATAAAGACGGCGTTACCATTGATACGTTGGTAAAACAAGTACTTGCACAAGGGCAATGTCTTACAAAGAAATGACAGTGAATTTTGGCGATTATACAATTAAAAGGCCAGTGCTATGAAGAATACGTTTTATATATTCACAATCATCAAGATCAAATACGCCTATTGATAGTTTATATATTTTGAAACTATCTATATTCTCTGGGCGTTATTTTGGAGGCTACTCTGATAAGATGCTGGCATTGGCACAACAATGGCAAATGGTTGAAAAGATCGTGAAGATTTTTATAATGTCGGACCAACTTGAGTTGCCAACTCACTATTTAGCTTGGCCTTGGGCTGTTGGGACGTTGGCCCAGCATTGGGCCAATGACTGTTTCTAATGGTTGGATCCTGGGTTGTATGCCAACCTATTGCTGCATGCATCTTAAATGGGCCCTAACGTTCCTACTAATATGATAACGCAACAAGGAACTCATAGTACGGACATTTTATTAACAATAAAATAAGTTCAAATGGACAATCATGTTAAGGGTAATTAGGAGAATATGAGTACGGCAATGATCAAGTGTATGTCAAAGTTCACATCGAGGTCAAGTAATATGCAGTGAGTAATTAGGTCAATCAATGGTGAGTGAGGTAAATGTATGACAGAGGTAATGAGTAACAAGGTCAATCAGTCTATGTTCAATCAAGGTCAAATGGTAAATAGGTGAAGGTTGTATCTAGTTCAATCTATAGGTAATGAGGTAAATTAATAGTGTGATAATCGTAGCGGTGGAGAGTGGGATATGAGGGTTTGTGTTTAATTAGGTCAAGTTCTAATGTGGTCATAGTTCATGGTCATGGGTCGATAGACTACATCACGGTTCCAGCGGCACGGTGCATTGTGGGATGCATCAGAGCAAAACAACCCCCCAGAAGCACATGGCACATGCTAATACACTGCGTGCAACTATGAAATGTGCTAGTTTCAGCTCATCTCAGCTCTTGTTTGAAATATAGAATACCAACTAAAAAAATATATATAATAAATTAAGATATTAATCTTTTATCCAGCATTGCATTTACATCAATATAATCAGCACATCTTATGCCATGTGCATTTAAATTTAGAAAGATCTAGGCACTCAGACCAGTGTTAGAGCCATAGCCAGAGTACTCAATGCATTGTCAATGGCAGTGAGCAATCTCCATACAGAAAAAGTAAAATATTGATAAAAACCACACCACCTAGAGACAAACCACTTGGAACACATATAGAAAACATGTTTAACAGAAAGATTATATTAAATTGAAAAGGTTAGGGTTTTGGATTTCTATTAACTTTGAATAAAACTGACGTTTTTCACTGCGCGTATTGGTAAACTCAATGGCCGTATGCCTTTGCTTTGCTCCCAACACCGTTTTCAGTGCATGCGCAGTCGGAACCATGATGTAGTCTATTGATCGAGAGTTGAACCACACGACCTGGCACTCAACCAAATAATGTGGAGAGTGCCTACGTCCCGATCATGAAGGCTGCTGGTTTAACGTATGCCGACATCGCGTTCGATCTCCAGTTCCCAAGTTCTTGGACCTTCTGCAATGGGGCGCCGGCTCGGGTGCATGCCTGGGCAGCGCCCCGCCACAGGCTGTGGAGGGTGTAGAGGTTGGGGTGGTCATGGCGAGCGGAGGTGAGCGCTGCTCGGAGCACTGCCATCAAGGTGTAGATGGTGAGTGGGTGGCCAGTCCTGGTTATGAATGCGGAATCGTCAGAGTTGGTTTTCGTGCTGGATTTGTAGTCCCGCCAGGCCTTGACCGGGCAGCATTTGGAGTTCGGTATGGCGGGAATCTGAATGGTGAACTCATCTGCATTCTAGTGGGAGGTCTTGGTGGATCATATCCGGACTGTTAGCGAGTGCCTGCCGTCGTTCACGTCGGCTGCTTTGATGGTGTGGCCGGTGTCGTCTGGCCTTCCATTGGTAAGGAAGTTGCCTTGCCGTAGGAGTCTGAAGTAGCCTAGGAGCAGGGCGGCTGTGAGGACGTAGGCGTTCGGGCCGGCTGACCGCAAGAAGGTCACTGCAGATTTTAGGAGGTGTATAGTTAGGGGCAGGGCCTGCCTTGGGATGTAGAGGGACGAGCATAGGACACCGCATTTGACGATGGAGGCCATCTAGGTGTCAAAAGGATGGACTCTCCCTTCATGTAGATGGACCCAGGTTCTGGCCCCACTTAGGTAGTTTAGTACCGGACTCGGTGATTGTAGTTCACGGGCGAGATGAGCGAGGAAGGACATGACGTCGTACTGTGTTGGGAACTTTGGGTCGTAGCGGGCGGCCGAGGTGTGTTGGTGGTAAGTTTCAACCTGCCAGGACTTGTTGTGCCACGTTCCTGAAGCGAGGCCCGCCTCGTAGAGGCGTTGTATGTCGTTCTGCTGTTCGTGGAGACCTGGGAAGAGAGAGGCAAACTTACGAGCTTCCCAGGTCTAAATAGTGTTGTTTATGAATGTGTGATCATGTCACTGACTCTGTTAAATTTGAGGTCATCAACCATGGTTGTGGCTTTCGCCCGTGAGGTTGTGTCAAAGGGGGCCCTGCTAAGCGCATCGGCCAGTATGATCTCGGCTCCTGGCTCGTGACAGACTATGTAGGTAGACTAAAGTGAAAAACAATACAGATGGAGAGAAAGAGAGAAAGTAAAGCAAAAGTAAGAGTGGAAGAGAGAGTCCAAGTCCCTCTGGTTTATTATACATAGTACATGGACTCCTGGTTTAGGATCATTCCATTCACTTCAACCAACAGGGACGCAGCATTCCCAGTTCCTCCAAGAGGGACTCAGCATTTCTGGTTACCATGACCACACGTGGTCTGCCCACCACCAGAGCTGGTTGACATGTGGCCACCACCAATCATGACCCCCCTACCTCAGTAGAGAGCCAGGCCCTGAATGCACTCACACCCAGACCTGCCAATCATCCTTATATCTATAATTATCTGCCCACGCACCATGGGCCAAGCCATATATACACAAAATATATATACACACACTCTTGGCCGGCCACACAGAATAATAATAGAGGATTTTCATTTTCCCCCTCTGCTGATTATCAGAATATTTGATAAGATGTTGACTTCACATGACTTTAGTGCAGCGAACCTCCATATCACCCGGGCGCAGACTTATAGGATCGGGTCCCTGCCTGCGCGGGAGGAAAACACCGCCTGTGAGGCGAGGTTGGCCGTGTTAATCCGTATGGCATATTGATGGGCGTTGTCAGGAGAGAGGGCGTGAATGGCGACCACAAGGTTTATGGCCTCTAGTGCATTGCTGTGGGGTCCATGGGCTGTGTATTCTTGTTGGTATTCCTCAGTGATATAACCCGAGGGTGAGTGGGCGCCGCCCCCAAGGAGGGAGGAGTCACACTCAAATAGCCATTCAAAGTTTGGGGGTCGGTGGAGGAGGACAAGGCCGTTCGAGGCCTGGGCGAACTCTAAGAACCATGCAATGTCCCTCAGCATGTCGAGTGTCACAGGATGTTTGCCGGTGTAGGGTCTGCTGCGAAGTGCCTCGAGGTTCATGAAGCGTCTCGCTGGGCGCAAATACTTGGAAATGTGTTGGAGGGGCACAGCGAGGCACTGGAGATCCTTTTCTGAGGTGCGTTTGTGAGTTGTCCATCGGTCGCACTCCTGTACAACCTCCGTGAGTTTCTCGGATGGTATTCGGAAGGTCATATCATCAGTTGAGAGATTGAATCCAAGCCATTCAAGGCTGTGGGTGAGCGGTACACATTTTGCAGGGGATAGCGCGAGGCCCAAGTCGGCTGCAATTTCGATGATCTTGGTGTAGGCTCTGACTGCCGCATCCTCGGTTGCGGCCGCACCCACGAAATCGTCGGGTTGGCACAGAATGAAGTGGTGCGGGTGCAGGCCATGGCGAGGGTGCGGCAGCAGAAGGGGGGGGGCATGGTCAAAGTATGTTTCTCCGTCAATTGCAATTCCTAGTAGCGGGACAGATAGGGAGCAGGTCCTGAGCTGCCTGTATGCTCTAGCCAGGTCGGCTGACCAGAGGTAGCAGCCTCGTCCAAGCCTGGTTGGCTCATCAGCAAGGTCCATAATTCCAGGGAGGGTGTAGGTGACAGGCCTGCCCTGGAAGTACCCCATACGGATACCGGAGTTGACGCAAGCTCCCCTGGGATAGCTCAGAACGACGATGACCCTGCGCTCGTCGGCGTTCCTCTTAGGGCGGGTAATCATCGGGCTGGTCTGAGCCCAGGGGGTGAAAGGGGAGGCAGGGAACCTTTCCTTTTGTTAGTTGCAGTTTTGGTGATCACAGATTTAGGCCGGCCCCGCTGCATAGGTGTCTCGACAGGCATGTCGGCATCTCAGGTGGTGTACCCACGTGTTGAAGTCCGTTACCGCATTTTGGCAGGAACTGGAGAACAACCACGAGGTGGCAAGAAAAAAGGGGGAGGGGGGAGGTGTAGATGGTCCGGTATCAGGGTCAGAAGTAAGGGAGTTGGGGCGGCCCAACCGGAAGGCGGGTTGGGTTTGGGGAGTGCTCACCAATTGGGGAAGGTGCGGTGGCACCACCCGGTGTGGGGTGGTGGAGGTAATAGTTGGAGAGAGTGGTGGGAAGTGCCAGGATAGAGGGCCAGGTGATGTGGTGGTGGTGTGGGGGTGATCGGTAGGTAGGGGGGGTCAGTTCCTTGTCGCCCCCAAATTACCCATGTTGCCAACCAACTTAACCAATGCCAAATACAACAAAAATTGGTGATTGTCCTTGCCTGTGCCAGAAAAATCACCGGCCCCTGATTTTTATTTTGGGGGGATTTCTTTTAAAACTTAGAAATGCATCGGGCTAGTAGCAATTCAACTTTCGTAAGCAAACAATCCATGCAACATAGTTTAGGCACTAGGACATATTTTTCAAGTACCTTGAACACACAAAATTCCTGTGTTATCAACAAGAGGCTTTTAAATGCTGCATAAAAATACCTCATTATTTATAATAGCCTTATTAGAACCCAAGGTATGATGCTCTTAAGGTACTATTAACAAACGGGCAAGCGCGGCAGATTTCCAAGTGCCTACATAGTTACATATTATGTCTATGTCATATGCCAGAACAATACAACAAATATGAATAAAAACCACCCTCTGACCTAGATAAAAGATTCACCCCATACTTGTAGTAGGGGTGAAAAGCAACCTTATATAAAAGCTGGCGACGAATTTCGACATGCTGGGGAAATGAACTGAGCTGATAAATTTTTAATTTAAGAAGCAAAGTATATTCTTCACATACATCTTGACATTTCCCCGCTACTTCTGAGTTGAAAAATATAATAGAACACATACTTTAGCACCCTTTAAAAGTGAAATCGACGGCATTCTAATGCCGCCATCTTGTATTTTTCCATTCTCTTCCGTTTCACCTACTCTGTGCCGATACAAGTAGCCATTTGATACTGGAACTAGAGATTCCACTTCCTGTTCCATACTAAAGCAGTTTTCGCCAGCTTTTATATAGGGTTGGTATTCACCCCTGTACTAGAAGTACAGGGTGAATCTTTTATCTACCCTGACCATGATTTGTGTGATCAAGAGGACGATCGCCAACTTTTTTTTTATTTGGCCTTACTAACCACGATTAGTGGCCGACGCGGGAAACACCAGCGCAACCAGCGCCCCCTACAGCCAATCCGACGATCCAGCGCTCGCCCACTTCCGGTCACGTGCCGTAGCGCCTCTCGCGATGGTCTCGCGAGACAATGAGATACGTCAACTGAGCGATAATGAGGGCAAACACGGTTCGAGTGGTGCTTGGAGGTGATGAAGCTTATTGTATTGGCCCCGTGGAGTGGGTGCGTGCTGTCCGAGCCATATCGCCACGGTCAAGGTCAAGGTCACCAGCCCACACGTCACATCCGGGTCATTGCTGGTTCCCGAAAGCAGTATATCTCATTTAAGTGGGATAATCCGATAGCATTGGGTGTACTGCCATTATATTTGTGGTCAGATGAGGATATTACATTACATTGAACACTATAATCTGCTCGACTTTACTTTGAAGTAACATTGGTTTTTAAGGGTTAACTGTGGAGATGTTCGAAGTGGAAAGGAATCGAGTTATTTTCGGTGTGCACACTGAAATGATAGGCGTAAGCATTGTGTACCAGCTTTCAAGCCTGGCACAAAAGCACCAAACTGCAATAAATGCTTAATAAGTTCATCGATATCTGAAAACATCAATGTGTGGGACCAGAGGTAGGTGAGCGTTCTTGTTCGGAAAATTGGATGCTTTCATCAGACCAATCATATTGTGGCATTGTCAGCTTGAACATGCCTGAATATTTGTTATTCACCAGCAATAATTAATATATGTATAACTAGCAATCGCCAGAAATATTCTTTAATAAAAGTAACACAATTTACATATTGCTAGAAGGTAAACATATGGAAGTGGTATATGTGTGTATGTAAATATACATATATATATATATGTCAACTTGAACATGGATCATTGAACATTATATACACTCTGGATTGTGTTACTGACCAGCAAAAATTAATATATGTATATCCAGAAATCACCAGTAATCATCGGTAAAAAGAAATCTACAAAATGTACATTTTGCTAGAAGTTAAATATATGGAAGAAATATATGCTCTATGCGGACCATCGAACATTATGATTTATATACACTATGGGTATTTGCTGTTCACCAACAAGAATTAAAATATATATAATAAATATAAATATATATAATATATATATAATATAAAACGCTAGATATCGTCTTTAAACGAAAATCTGCTTAATTTACAGATTGTCAATAGAAGTTAGATATAAAGAAGTGATATATATACATTTATATCAGTATTTATATATCACTTCTACTAGTTCTAGCAACATGTTAATCTAGCTGATTTTGTTGGATGGGTCCAGGCGATTTCCTAACAACTCATATATATTTGCCGTTGTGACATTGATGCGACCACGCCCTAGTTTTGAGGTGAAGACTTGTGTATATGCTGGGAGTGCGTCTTAATATAGCTTCCCATTCAATTTGCCACTTCGCTGGATGGTCCGCAACCCTCTGCCTCGCAGTAGCACTCTAACACACAGCACTCTGACACACTGCACTCGTCACGTCACTTATTGGCGCTCAGAAAGCACCATTATTAGGCTTCTCCGGAGAAGCCACTTCAGATAGTGCTGACCTAATTATCATTGCATGATGAAGACTGTGAATGCGCAATATGTATTGCATAGTGTATTATGCGAGTATAAAGGCGTGGAAGGGAATTCTTCGTTATATATATTGTGACGATTATTCTATGTTCTGCCTCCTCGACCTCACGTTCATGACCGGTGGCGCCATCACTGGTATGCTCCGTCCCTAATAGACGCGCGGACCCTCACTCACACTGGAGGATTATACATACATTTTGTATCACTTTTCTCAAAATTATTCTGTGGAGGCCCTCCCCCCCCCCCGCCCCCACCGGACCCGCACTGTGAAAGGGGACAATCCCCCCTTCGGCCACACTATTTCTCCCTATTTACACTTTGTTTATTAGGGAGATCTCTTTACTCAAACTCTTATCTACTCGACACCTCTGCATCAACATCTTTTTAACATTTTGTGTGTGTTTTCGTGGCATTCTTTTCTATATACTACAATGACAGGTATTTGTAATAAATTCGCAGATATATCTGATATAATCTAAGTAGGTTGCCAGAATGATTTTGAATGTACTAAATATGATTGGTTGGATGGTTGGTTGTTGGAATTTTACATCGGTGCAACATTTAAGTTCATATCAGGACGGGGCTAAGTATGAAGGTTGATGCTCATTTAACAATCCACCAACCTACCCCAGATGCTTATTATGATATTGAGAATTGTCCAGCATGGCTAATTTACAGCGTGGAAAGAACTACTATCACAGATGTGTACGTCATCTAGCATTTCAACATTGACCCATATTCCAAGCGATTCGAGTAAGGGAAGCCGGAGACCGAGTGGGAGAAAAAGTTTATTGCATGTTATGACGGTACAACGGAGGAAGGCCGTCAATGGCATCGATGTCGAGGGGGGAGCCTCCCCAATCGCCGAGTGCTCTGAGGCCGCTGGAGCCGACCCCTACGAAGTAGTACTTAAGATAGAGGGTGGGTGGATGCAGTAAGCTGTGAGTTCAACGGCAAAGCGAAACCGAATGGCTAGATATGGGGGGAGGTTTCGGTTACCTGATGTTCATCCTGCCTGCTTGGGGCGTGGTGGGTACTCGGCTCCCCTCACCGAATCAACCACAATTCGGAAATTATGTGCCAATGACCCCTGCCCCAGTGCGACCAAGCGGATGCCTGTGTGACTTCGGTCCATTCAACAGAGCAACTCGCCCACTACCCTTCCCTTCCAGACCCGAACCGACATATTCAGGCGTTCTGGAGAGATTCTCGCCGTAAGATGACCACCCACCAACTTACACCTACAGGACTGTATAGAAGGGACCGGGCGCGTGGCCTAATGAGTAGAGCGCGGGTTCCCCGTGCCCAAGGTCGGGAGTTCGGTTCCCGGTCGAATCAAACCAATGACTTTTAAATTGATACAGGCTCGGAAGTGACAAGCAACAATATTAAAGTCATCGGTTTGACTCGCCGGGAACCGTACTCGCGACCTTCCGCGCGCGAGGCCCGCGCTCTACCGATTAGACCACCGCGCCTGGTCTGGTGTGCACAGTGATTTGTAATACCTTGATGAGGTATGGTGGGAATTGTCATGTTGCATTGCTTTTTTTCTCATTGGTCTCATATTGTCCTTGACATTAGCTACGAGATGCAGAAAAGGGCTACTAAGATATGGGTATTTATTTCACAGTCTTTCATTTCAAGTTCATGGAAACAGGTACTAGGTTCAAGTCCAATTATAAATCAAGAGCTCAACCCTATCGACGGCACATTTATCTAAGGGTGCGTGGGCAGCAAGTTTTGGAGAATGGCCTTATTAATCAGAGTCAGAGCGGTGTCTTTGTGAAAAGTGTCGGGCAAGCAGTGTCGTGGAAGTGACATCTCAGGGTTCAGCCAAGTTACGCTACTTGCCGACACAATAAACATCGAGCAAATAAAGCTCAAAACGGAGAGAAAATAATAAATCAATCTGGAAACTTAGAAATAATGAGCTGTAGACATAGAGCAACTAAACCTGTAGACATAGAGCAACTAAACCTGTAAAAATATGTCAAGTAAAGCTGTAAATATAGAGCAACTAAGCCTATAAACATAGAGCAACTGACCCTGTAAACATAGAGCAACTAAACTTGTAAACATAGAGCAACTAAACCTGTAAACATAGAACAACTAATTCTGTAAACATAGAGCAACTACTGATGTAGACATAGAACAACTAACTCTGTAGACATAGAGCAACTAATGTTGTAAACAGAGCAACTAATGCTGTAAACCTAGAGCAACTAAACCTGTACACATATAGCAAGTAAAGCTGTAAACATAGAGCAACTATACATGTAAACATACAGCAACTAAACCCATAAACATACAACAACTAAACCTGTAAACATAGAGCAACTAAACTGTAAACATAGAGCAACTATACATGTAAACATACAGCAACTAAAGCCGTAAACATACAACAACTAAACCTGTAAACATAGAGCAACTAACCTGTAAACATAGAGCAACTAAAACTGTAAACATAGAACACCTAAACCTGTAAACATAGAGCAACTAACCTAGTAAACATAGAGCAACTAAACATGTAAACATAGAGCAACTAAACCTGTAGACATAGATCAACTAAACCTGTAAACATATAACAATTAAACCTGTAAACATAGAGCAACTAAACCTGTAAACATAGAGCAGCTAAACCGGTAAACAGAACAACTAACACTGTAAACATAAAGCAACTACCGCTGTAAACATAGAGCAACTAACTCTGTAAACATATAGCAAATAATGCTGTAAACATAGAGCAAATAATGCTGTAAACATAAGAGCAACTAACCATGTAAACATATAGCAACTGAAGCTGTACACATAGAGCAACTAAACAAGTAAACATAGAGCAACTAAACCGGTGAACATAGAGTAACTAAGGCTGTAAACCCTGTAAACATAGAGCAACTAAACCTGTAAACATAGAGAAAATACACCGGTAAAAATAGACCAACTAAAGCTGTAAACATAGAGCAATTAAACCTGTAGACATAGAGCAACTAAACCTGTAGACATAGAGCAACTAAACCCGTAAACATTGAATAACTAAACCTGTAATCATAGAGCAATTAACCTGTAAACATAGAGCAACTAAACCTGTAAGAATAGATCCACTAAACCTGTGGAAATTGAACAACTAAACCTGTAAATATACAGCCACTAAACATGTAAACATAGAGCAACTAAACATGTATACATAGAGCAACTAAACCTGTAAACATAGAACAAATAAACCTGTGAACATAGAGCAACTAAACCTGTAAACAAAGAGCAATTAAATATGTAAACATAGAGCAACTAAACCTGTGAACATAGAGCAACTAAACCAGTAAACATAGAGCAACTAAATCTGTGAACATAGAGCAACTCAAGCTGTGAACATAGAACAACTAACATGTAAACATAGAGCAACTAAACCTGTAAACATAGAGAAACTAAACCTGTAAACATAGAGCAACTAAACCTGTGAACATAGAACAACTAAACCTGTGAACATAGAGCAACTAAAGCTGTAACAGAGAACAATGAAACCTGTAAACATAGAGCAACTAACCTGTAAACATAGAGCAACTAAACCAGTAAAGCTAGATCAACTAAACCAGGAAACATGGAGCAACTAAACTGTGAAACATAGAGCAACTGAACCATGAAACATAGAGCAACTAAACCTGTGAACATAAAGCAATTAAACTTGTGAACATAGAGCAACTAAACCTGTGAACATAGAGCAACTAAACATGTGAACATAGAGCAGCTAAACCTGTGAACTTAGTACACATCAGACCAGGACACTGTGCACGCTGAACACTGCACGGAATGTACGGACGGTTGGTTGGTTAACTTCTAATTACATAGCACATTAATCTTGGTTAATCTTATTATTTTTTCCAGGAATGATGATTAGGACTGCTTTTAAGTATCTTTATCTCGACTTTGCACATCGGCCGTTAATACTGACAGTAATAGCACTCGCTTTCCAGGAAGCTTGACGTGTCGGTTCTTGAGTGGAGTTCTAAGTTAACAGACTCATATAGATCGATGACTCTAGGCCAGTTTCTGAAAGTACAGGCGGGACGCCGTGACGTCATAAATTACAGCCTCTCTCTCGCTCTCCCTCGACACCTCCTCGTGCGCAATGTTTACCCCCCCCCCCCCCCCCCCCCTAGTTAGGACACTCTGCCTTCACGAAGCTGGTTGGTTGGTTGTTGGAGTTTTACGTGCTGGCAACATCTAAGGTAAAATCAGGACGGGCACCGACTTGTGAGAGTGCGCACTCATGGCAACTTTATGGTGCTTCCCCATTGGGAGACAAGGCCACTGGCACCATGACCTGATATCCCACTCAGTCACATTATCCTGACACTGAGCACACCAACCAATCCTTGCCCTATACTATTATAATAATGCCGAACACCTCGCTAGGAATCGACAAATATCAATTTTGTAAGTCATTGGTTTGACTTGACCGGAAATTGAACTCCCGATCTTCCGCACGGGAGGCCTGCGCTCTACCGATTCGGCCACCGCGTCCGATGTTCACAAAGCATGTAAACAACATACATGTATCCTGAGTCTGTAAACAGGATCAATACATGTGCACTGTGTACTTTAACTGACACTAGCCAACTACACACATCACACACCTCAAAGTCTTAAAGCCGCACAGTCCGATGGAAGCAGCACTTGTTATTTGCTTAAAGTTGCATGGTCCGATGGTTTTGAGTTGTTGTCATTTTCTAAGATAAATATATTCGGTTGACAGTTAAAATCCACCTTACTTTAGCTTGAAGTAACATTTATTTCCAATGGCAAACTTTTGAGATATTTGAAGTGCAAACATAGAAAATGAATTTCGGCAAGTATGCAAAAACTCTGACACCATAAGCTTCTGCAGCGACATATTCAATTAAATTGACTCAGTGTCCCCTTTTAATTTTAAGTGGCAACACATGCTTAATCTGTTAATAAGTGCATCAATATCTAAGTTAGTTATGCAGAATCAAATCTAGACAATTGTTTTGGTTTGGACAAAGTTATGCTTCTTCATCGGACTCTGCAGCTTTAGCTTGATCCTACATGTTCAACTTAGATATGGATGCTTTTATTTAGCATCTGTTGCTGCATAGAAGGGAATAAATGCTAAGTCAATTTAATAGAATCTGTTAGTGCTGAAGCCTATTGAGTCCAGTGTCCTGCCTTGCATGTCAATATTAACTCAGCATTTCTTCATCGTTAGCCATATATAATTATAAATATCTAAATATATAATTTGTTAGCCATATATAATAGAAATTACTTCCAACTAATACAAGATAGATTATAATGACCAACCTAATATATTTATCTCAAAATATGGCAGAAACTCAAAAGCGTCGGACTCCTTATGAGTCAGCACTATAAAGCCAGCATGAGTGTGCACTGCTACAAGTCAGTACCCGTCCTGAATTGACCTTGGATGTTGCTAGGACCTAAATCGCAATACAGAAACGAACCCAGTACGACTTTTATCTCTAGCGAGGAATTATATACTTTGGTTAATAATTAAAAATGCCCGCAGTGACTGTCAGTGGTACGAGGAGTGGTTACTGATGGTGGCCCGGTGTAAAGATTTCAAATTCCCCCCATATTCAAGTTCCCCCCCAGGAACTTGAAAACGTTTTCAACTTCCTCCCAGGGGAATTTGAAAACTTTTAAAATTCCCTCCCTCGTTTTAACTTCCCCCCCCCCCCCATTTTGGGGGAATTTTCTTGATTTTTGTTATTTTTTGTTATTTTTCATGACAAATATTATAATATACAGAGAATTGCATAATGGAAATTATTACGAGTACAATAAAACATATTTAACCAAAAATGACACAACAAGTCTCCAAGATGGTTAAGAAAAAAATATTATAGGTCTGAAATTTAAAATGTTTTAAAAAGTTTTTTAAACAATTTTAAATTCCCGGAGGGGGGAATTTGAAAATAGGGGGAGGAATCTGAAAACTGTTTTTAAGTTCCCCCCCAGGAATCTGAAAACGTTTTAAATTTCCCTGGAGGGAAGTTAAAAACGTTTTCAGATTCCCGGGGGGGAACTTGGGAAGGGGGGCAGTTGAAATCGTTACACCGGCATGGTGAAGCTACCCCTTTTGTTTCCTATCAAATTAAACATCTGCGCATTCATGAAATGCATCCTGGTTAATAAACCTTAGGTTATTTATTACTCACATAAGTTATTGTACATCACATATGTAAGAATCCATAGCACACAGATGAATTAGTACACTAATCACAGTAGGATACTGGATGTGATAGCTGAATTGGTACAGCGCAGGCCTCCCATCCCCTGCGGAAGGTCGGGGATTTGAATCCCGGCCGAATCAAACCAATGACTTCCAAAACTCTGACCCCATATGCTTCTGTAGTAACATTTTCTATTCAATTGCATCAGTATTGCCTGTTGTGTGGTAACAGATGTTTAATAAGTGCACCAGTATCTAAGTTAGATATGTAGAATCAAATTTTAGATAATTATTTTTGTTTTGAAAATTTGATGTTTTTATCGGACCATGCAGCTTTAATTGCATTAGGATGAGTCACAGTGGAACTAATCATCTGCTAACTTAACCTTTAGTGAGATGACCGTAGTGCTGATGACAACGAGAGTTACACTCATCTCTGGATACAAGAAAAGCTTGTTATATTTAATGACGCCTCTACAGCATATGGATTTTCATATCATTGGCTATTGGACATTAAACATATGGTCATTGTGACATATTTCTTTGGAGAAAACTTGCTGCCACCCTATAGGCTCCTCTTTCCGATAAGCAGCAAGGGGTCTTTTACATGGACTTTCCCATAGACAGGACAGCACATACCAATTTGATGAACCAGTTATGGACCACTGGTTGAAACGGAAAATAGCCCTAACTGCAAATGGGTCCACTCAGTAGGATCGATTGATGACCACCACCTTCACAGGTGGACACGCTACCGCCTGAGCTACGTCCCGCTCCCCTTCATCTTTAGATATGTCGTGAAATGAAATCTCAAATCCAGAACTGTGAGCTTAAAGCGGATATTTGACTGTACCAACCACCCTCCCGCCCCCACCCCACCCCCCATTCACAGCCGATATTATAGATCTTGTCCGCAAGGTGGAGCCACACTGCGGGACGGAGTATTGACAAATGTGTCATGTAGGGGCCTGGTATAAATTGCAGACAACTCTGCTAAAAAGCTCCTCCTGGCGACGGGCTGTGTGAGTTGGCACAGAAACAACTAACAGCGGAGTTTAATTTACTGTCGCGGATCGAAACAAAGTTTCCATTTATATTGCGGTAGTCATGATATGCGCCCCTTTACCACGCAGCGGCTGTCTCGAATACGCTGACCCTTGTCGGGTCGGCAGGATGGACAGGTGGCAGCATTGCTAGTGCCACTGTTCCAATAGACCTATTTCATATTATGTCAGCATGGGTATTTAGGTCAGTGTGTGCGCTGCTTGGCTGCAGGATGGCACATGGTCACACTGCAAACTCAATGGCTATGAGCAATCTTCATACAGAAAAAGTGAAATATCTCTAAAACCACACCACCTAGAAACAAACCGCTTCACACACAAACAGATAACATCATTAAAGCTGCATAGTCCGATGAAGCATCAACTTTTCAAAATCTAATCAATTATCTAGATTTGATTCTGCATATCTGACTTAGATACTGATGCACTTATTAAGTATTTATTGCCACAAAGAAGGGAAGGTCGAGTCAATTTAATAGAACCTGCAGAAGCCTATGATTTTTGTTACTGCAGAAGCCTATGGTATCAGAGTTTTAGCGTGCTTGCCAAAATTATTTTCACATGTTTGAATTTAAAATGTCTCAAAAGGTAGCCATTTCAATTAAAGGTTACTTCAAACTAAAGTAAGGGTATAATGATCAATTTAATATACTTATCTAAGAGAAATGTCAGAAACTCAAACGATGCAACTTTAACAAAAAGATTCTATTAAATTTATAAGGTTCGAGTTCTGGATTTCTATTAATTTTGAATAAAACTATCGTTTTGCACTGCGCGCATCGGCAAACTCAATTCATTGTCAATGGCTGTCAGCAATCTTCATACAGAAAAAGTAAAATATCTCTAAAACCACACGACCTAGACACAAACCGCTTGACACACAAACAGATAACATGCTTAAGAAACAGATTATATTAAATTGATAAGGTTTGGGTTATGGATTTCTACTAATTTTGAATAAAACTAACTTTTTTGCACTGCGCATATCAACAAACCCAATGGCAGTGTGCCTTCGTTCTGCAGCAAGCTGCATGCGCATACACGATGTTTGTAAACATTGAAAGGGGTCTATAGTGGAGGGTTCCATCCCTTGCTAGCAGCCGCCTCCCCCCACCCCCACATCCCCACCAGAGCTTACACGCCTCGCTTTATTGTGGGAGGTGACTCTGTTCCCCCACCTTCATAAAATAAACCCGGGAACGACCCCACGGACTGAAGCGGGTCCTGATGTTCTCCGCCGTTATTTGGTTCCCTATAGGAGGATATTTGTCGGTCCATCACAATTTATTAATAATAAACTGCCGGTAAGTGCTCTTCCCGATTCGGTCACTGCATCGGGTGTTTTACATTACGTCATCACCCAACTAGTGGCGGGTTGATTGGTTGGTTGTTGTGGTTTTGCATCCCGGCAACATCAAAGATCACATTAGGATGGGTACCGACTTGTGACAATGTGCACTCATGGTGACTTTATACTTATAGTTCTGCCCCATTGGTATACCAATACTCCAGCACCATGATCTGATATCCCACTCAGGCCCACTATCCTGACACTGAACCAACCAGTCCTTGCTCTATCCTAATAATGCCGAGTGCCTGGCTAGGAAGTGACAAGTATCACGTTTTAAGTCATTTGTTTAACTCGACCAGAGTTTGAACCGGTCGTTCGAATCCCACGATCTACCAAAAAGGGAGACGGGCGCTCAACTCTGTCCATCAGCCCGTGCGGTGTGAGTGGTGGGAAAACCATGGTCTGACGGGTCCCTGTGTAGCCAGCTTCAAGTGTCTTTCTAACTGGTCCTGCGCGCGCAATTCACTTAATCATCCAACTTCCGAGCAGCGGTTGGACCGATGCACATACACACATATAATTCACTCAGTAGTATTACATCAAAGTTTACCAGACGCGGTAGTCCAATTGGTAGAGCGCAGGCTTCCCGTTGCGAAAGGTCGGGAATTCGAAACCCAGCCGAGTAATATCAATATCTAGCCTGGTGCTTGGCATTACTAGGATAGGGCAAGGACTGGTTAGCTCCTTATCTGGATAATGTTCCTGAGTGGGATATTGTATTGGGTCACGGTGCTGGCAGCTTGATTTTCCAGTGGGGCAGCACTATAAAGTTGCCATGAGTGTGCACTGCTATAAGTCGGTACCCGTCCTTATATGTATGCCCTTCGAGGTTGTCAGGATATAAAACTCTAACAAACAAACAAACAAAATTAACCATGTAAATATGTTTGTTTCATTGACTTTGCTACTTCTACTGGGTGTAGCTGACAGTGACACTGCCTTTTTTACACTTATTTGAGGGTGAAATTTCGCCTAATCTTCCCGACCCTTCTGTACGACCATTACGGAGGCCCTGGGGACCAGGTTGGGTAATGTGGAGAGGAACCCGGAAGTAATGTATTGGACAAGAAACATTCATGGTCAGTACAGCACTGCCCTCTACCGGGTTTTTCGTTGGTCAGCTCTTGTGACCGGATGGGATGGCCGAATCGGTAAGAACCCTTGCTGGCTTCCCTATAGGGAGGTCGTGGGTTCGAGCCCCGACCGAGTCAAACCAACGACATACACAACTGATACTTGCCGCTACGTAGCTTAGTGTTTGGTATTAATATAAGAAGGCAAGGACCGGTTTCCTCAGTATCAGGATAATGTGGTTGGTGGTGAGAAAGATCTGCTGACAATTGTAAAGAAACTGTAGTCGTAAAGCCTCATTTCCCGGTCATCAGGTCTGGCCAAAACCATCTTGCAAGGCGCCATGAAAGAGGGAAGAAGGCAAAGTGAACAAAGGAGGAGGCGGGAAGACAACATCAGGGAATGGACAGGCCTGGTGTTCGGCAAGTTCCAGAGGGCACTGGAGCACAGGGAAAACTGGAGAAAAAAACTGTTTGCAAAGTCATCTGTGGTGCCCTAACACCACTTATGGTTAAGAGATTGATGATAATGATGATGATGATGATGATGATGATGATAAATGAGCTATTGGATAACGGGGCCAATGGTACGATCTATCAGTGGAGCAGCATTACTAAGTCCCCATGAGCGCACACTGTCACAAGTAGGCATCCATCCTGACATGACCTAAGCTGTTGCTAGGACATAGAGCCCACAAAGTGAGTGCATTACGTCTAATTCTAAACGTGAGATTGTGCACTAGTTTATAGACGCTGTACCGCACGGTGGTGGGGCAGGGGTGGGGGTGGGGGGAGGTGGAGAGAGAGAGGGGGGAGGAGAGGGGGAAAGCGTTGGTTGCCATGGCAAAGTACGAAATCGAAGTAAGACTGGTCGCATAGCTACGGCACTTCTCCGTTATACACACCCGTTTTAAAGCTGCATCGTCCGATGAAATCATCACATTTTCAAAATCAAAACAATGATCTAAATTTGATTCTATGTATCTAACTTAGATACTGATGCACTTATTAAGCATTTGTTGCCACACAGAAGGGAATAGTGAGGCAATTGAAAAGATCGTGTTACTGCAGAATACTATGATGTCAGAGGTTTGGCAAGCTTGCCCAAATTAATTTTGCATGGTTGCACTTCAAATATCTCAAAAGTTAGCCACTTAAAATAAAAGTTACTTCAAGCTAAAGTAAGGTATATTATAACGATCAACCTAATGTATTTATCTCTGAAAATTTCTGAAACTCAAAACCATCGGACTATGCAACTTTAAAACCAATTGATGGTGTCCTTTTCAAATTATTTGTACACAACCTCAGGGTTAAAGCTGCATAGTCTGATTAAAGCTGCATAGTTCGATGAACACTTACATATATACAACTTACCGGTACACGGGCTGAGCATTTGTTGCTGCATAGAACTTAGAAGAGAATGCAAAGTCAATTTACTAGAACCTGTCACTCACTCGTTATGCCTATTGTGGCCGGTGTCACGAAATAGAATCGCCCCCTCAAAATTGTCTAACCCCAGTGCATCTATTTCGAAATACCCCCCCCTCCCTCTCACTGAAATAAAACCATCCTGACAAATAAAATTCAGTTTCACATATATATGCATATTTCTCACTATATAAATATATATATGCACATTTCTATATCCATGTATATACATAAACAATATATATGTACAAATATATATGTATGTTTATATCTTTTTTGTTTGTTTGTTTGTTTGTTTAAACCCCCCCCCTCCCACCCCCCCCCCAAGCATAAAAAGTAGACATCGGCTATTGGTGGTCATGCTTTTTTTGGCTTTTTTTTGTATCTATGCAAATATATACATATATATATATATATATTCAAATATACCGGCAGTTTTATTTCAAACTATAATGGAGGTAGGCGGAGGAATCAGTGGAGGTGGAGGTGGGAGGGGTGGTGTTTAATAGGAGGGGAGATGGGTAAGTTTGGGAGGTGGGAGGTGAGGAGAGGAGAGACGTTGAACCACAGGTTAGAACGGGGATGGACATGGAGGGGAGGAGGGGGGGGGTCTTATTTCAAAATAAACTCCCCGGCGATGTTATTTCAAAATAGAATCGCTGGGGGAGACACTTTTGAGGGGGAGATTATATGTCCTAAGACAGGAGCATTTTAACACGCACGCCAAAAATTAATTGTGTATGACTTCATATCAAATATATCCAAAGTTATTAATTCCTAATCAAAGTTACTTCAAACTTAAAGTATGTAAGATTGGAACAATCAAGGTGAGATATATAAATTCCTCCAGAGATATATAAATTCCTCCAGTTTGTGTGGCGTGATATTAATACATACAAGGAAGTGTATTCTTCAGTGTTATGTGTGGTCTACTCTAATGTATGGGGCTGAGACATGGACAATCTCTAAGAAAATGTACAACCGTTTAGCAGCATTTGAGATGTGGACTTATCGAAGGATGATGAAAATATCATGGACAAAGAAGATCACCAACAAAGAAGTTCTCAGAAAAATTAAAAATAAGAAAAGCTTGTTTGCCACTATACAGACAAAGAAACTTATTTATTTTGGCCACATCATTCGTCAGAGTTCAATATACCGTACATTGTTGGAAGGGAAGGTGAATGGCAGCAGAGGGAGAGGGAGACCAAGAACATCATGGTTTACAAATATTTCACAGTGGACAGGCTTGAATTATTCACAGTCTATCAGAACAGCACACCATCGGGACAAGTGGAGAACCATTGCATCCAACCCTCGACTAGAGGACGGAACTATTGATTGATTGTGTGGCGCGATGGGGGGGGGGGGCACCCGTATACAACTCCCCGACAGCTGGTGGGGGGGGGGGGCACTCCCCCAATGCGCCGATGGAGGAAGTAGAAAAGTATATATGTTCCCCTAGCATTTATACTTGTATAATGCGTTATACATCACATATATTTATCTAAAGGTATAGGGCAGAAACCCCAAACTATGGAACTAGCCAACTTTAAGGCCACACCGACTCACGTGCACACACAACGGGGATGGATACCTGTATGACTCATCCGGGTTAAGGACGCTGGTACCTACAGAGCGCACAGTTAACAGTGCACCATTGAATGGATGTTGGGGTTTGACATCCTAGCAACACGGTGCACGTCGTGCTGAATGGCTGGTGACAGTCGTAGAAGGAATATTTCCGATTTTTTTTCACAGTCTGGGGACATTTTTGATATAGGTGTAAATGCGAGGAGAAATCAAAATGATGGGGGTATGTTTCATGTAGTACGCTCCAAGCATATCTTTTCCACAATGCTTATGACCAGGTCTGCCTGGAGAGCATTCTGCTGTCATTAATGGGACTGTATTACTATTATGGCCCACCTCACCGTTGATTTCCGATTTCTTTCCTCCCAACCACTATCATCCCTCATATATAAAGGGAACTTAGCCAGCATAGATACTTATTGATACCTACACTGGCGCTCAGCATTAATAGGATAGGACAAGGACTGGTTAACCCAGTATCAGGACAATGTGACTGTGTGGGATATTGGGTCATGGTGCCGGTGGCCTGATCTCCCTGTGGGGCAGCACTATAAAGTCACCATGGCCATGCACTGTCACATGTCAGTACGCGTCCTGATATGACAATAGATGTTGCTCGGATGTAAAACCCCAACAAATTAAGCAAACAAGCCACGCTTTGATAAGGCTGCTTAAGACTACAAATTGTCCACACTGCTGCTACATATGCATGTGATCCACTGTAAACATTCTGTGTTAAAGAAAGTCACTTTGGTACATGATTATATTGGAGCGACAATTTAAAGTTGCATAGTACGATGAAAGCATCAAATTAAAAAAAAAAAGTAAAGCACTTATCTAGATTTAAACGGACCTGGTATAGGCTGCTGAGATACAAACTGTACTCCGACAAATGCTCTCCAAGCATACCTTTGCAGGTTTTCAGTTTATGTAACTGTATACGTGGGGGAGAGTGCTGAAATTGGTTGCTCCTGTTGTGTTGTAGTTAGTCCAGCAGCACTAACGAGGCTTTTAGACAACCGTATAGAGAAAAATGTTAGAATTTGCAATCTAAGATTCTAAATATAAAGTTCAACTGCTTATTTCTCATAACCAGCTACTTTTTGTGTGAATAATTGATTAAATCATGTAGATTAATAGACTTTAAAAGTTGAATTGAGATCTTTCTGTGGCTGCCATCTTGGTGGTTGCCATGGTTTCCCCTGTATGTGGGGAACCCCTCTAGGTCATGTGATGAGGGAGTCCGACCTATGATGTCATTCATACATCACAGATATCAACACTCTCCTCCCACATGTTCAGTTGCATCAACTGAATAAACTAAGCAAAGGTATGTTTGGAGCGCTTTTGATGCTGGATTTGTTTGTATCTGGGTGAGGTATACCCGGCCACTTTAAACCTACATATCCAATGTATATACTGAAGCACTTGATAAGTATTTGTTCTTGCATATAAGGGCATACAAAGGCAATTTAATAGGACCTGTTGCTACTGAAGCCTATAGGGTGATAGTTTTGACAGACCTGCCACAATTAATTTAGCCCATATACACTTCAAGTATCTCATAAGTTAGTCATTTTAAGGCAGTTACTTCAAACTGAAGTAAGGTATGGCATAATTATCAACCTAATATATTGTGGTAGTCTGCACAAAGCTCTCAGGCAAGAAGCCACATAGACAGGTGGGCGTGGATAGGCTGATGACATCAGGGCTGTATGCATGAGTCAGTGTTAGCGTGGCAAAACGGTGTTTGGTGGGAATTCCCGTTTAGCGACGAAAAATGGTATGCACGAGTAAGTGATAGGCCTAACACCAGAAGCTTAAACTAGGTTAAGGTAAACCAGAAATTTAGCTAGTTTACAGCGGTGTAAGGTATCAAATCTATTCAATCGTGTCATATTTAACAAAGTTACATAGTCAAAGTGAAATTTTATTAAATTAACCCTAAAATTGAAGCGAGATTAACGCTGCCGCCGCAATGGCGGCGATATTAATATTCATATTTTCGAATCGACGAACGTAAAGTAAACAAATCGCCGCTATCGCCAGTATGGAAAGCGACATCGATGCGGCGGCCGGCGGCAATTTATTAGGCCCAAATCTTTTCAATGCTATCATATTTCACAGAATTAAATACGCAATAAGTGAAATTTGATCAATTTAACCCTAAATTCGAACTGATATTAACGCCGCCGCCGCATTGCCGGCGTTATTCATATTGTCGACTCGAGGGATTTCCCAAATCTATAAATAACTTCAGGTTTAGCTATAATGAAAGTGTTACGCGCTCCTGCATATGACTTGACACAGTTCCCGACGTCGGTGATAGCTAAACGGTAACAGGCTGTAACACCAAACCCCGCTAACACTGACTCCTGCATACGGGCCCAGGGAGCCTAGGTGGTGTAATGGTTAGCATACTATCCCGGAATGCCAGAGGTGTGGGTTCGAATAATGCTATGCCTAGAGCAGGATTCGAACCCACACCTCTGTCCCATTCCCATTTTCATCACACCCATGACAAAATTCATCTCAGAAAATGACAGAAGCTCCAAAGATCAGACTATGCAACTTTAATTAAATTTAAAGTTTGTCTGTCTATTAAGACCCTTAGTGCGCAAGGTCTTTTACTTAAAGTTGCATAGTCCGAGGCTTTTGAGTTTCTGCCATTTTTCTTAAATAAATATATTAAATTGACTTTTATAATCTACCTTACTCTAGTTTGAAATAACTTTCATTTTAAATGGCTATATTTTGAGATATTTGAAGTGCTTCAACAGTTGCCTGCTAACAGGTTCTATTAAATTGACTCAATATTCCATTTTATATGGAAACAAATGCTTAATAAGTGCATCAATATCTAAGTTAGATAGGTGGAATCAATTCTAGATAATTGGTTTAGTTTTTGACAAGTTGATGCTTCTTCGGACCATGTGGCTTTAATAATGGCTATGAAATGCTCTTATTGACAAATGTTAACCCGCCTAAACGACGCACAACCTTCCCCATCACAGAGAAGGGAGCTGAATCTGTGTTTACAAACATACGCTCCCTCTACCAATAGGGAACACGCAATACTCCATTTCCAAATTCAAATTATTTATCGGAAAGCAATACCCTTGTCGAAAGGAATTAACGAAGCATTATTATAGAATCGCCTGACACGGGACGGATCAGAGAAATTAGTCTAATTCACGGTGTAGTGTCGTGAAATACCAGGCCCCTCAGCATATTGACATGACCCCCTTATTTGGAAAGAAAAATCGTGCACAAATTGCGTTGAACCATGTTGTTATCTCTCGACCACCCCCCCCCCCCCCCCCCCCCCCCTTACTAACAAGAGCCGACAAATCGCTGGCGATAGGATATATGAATATTGATAGCTTCTTCCAACTTTGATAACAAAGTGGCGCGCCTCTGGATTGACTTCCGTTGCTAAGACTAACCCCCCCCTCCCTACCCCCCCCCCCTCCCCCCCCCCCCACACACACACATCTTTTCAAGCTTCCTGCACATCGGCATCAGGCGGGTATGGGCATGAACAAGAAATAGCTCCCTACACACAGCGCCACCTATTCCTCAGACAGGTATTCCTCAGACAGGTATTCTTCTACCAGGTATACCTCTGCCAGGTATTCATCCGCCATGAATTCCTCTGCCATGTATTCCTCTGCTAGGTATTCCTCTGGCAGGTATTCATCTGCCCTCTGCCAGGTATTCCTCTGCCAGGTATTCCTCTGCCAGGTATTCCCCTGACATGTATTCCTCTGCCATGTATTCCTCTGCCATGTATTCCTCTGACAGGTATTCCTCTGACAGTTATTCCTCTGCCAGGTATTCCTCTGACATGTATTCCTCTGACAGGTATTCCTCTGCCAGGTATTCCTCTGACAGGTATTCCCCTGACATGTATTCCTCTTTCATGTATTCCTCTGCCATGTATTCCTTTGCCAGGTATTCCTCTGCGAGGCATTCCTTTGCCAGGTATTCCTCTGCCAGGTATTCCTCTGACAGGTATTCCTCTGACAGATATTCCTTCAGCAGTTTATTCTTCAGTCAGATATTTCTGTGAAAAATTAACTTTGATTTTAAATTACTAACTTCAGAAATATTTTAAATGTAAACGTGCCAAATTAATTGTAACATGCCTATAAACAAAAACACTGCGTCAATAGGATTCAGCAGCAACAGGTTCTATTAAATTAACATAGTATGCCCTTCTAGTTAGCAACAACTTATGCAAAGATCTAATATTGAAATAATGTTTATCTTATGTAAAGATCTAATATTTTGCTTCTCAAAATTACAGACGCCACCTAGTGGTATTAATTCTCGACGGGTGCCACACGCTATTATTATCTCACCCCACGTCATCTCTGCACAATAAATGCTTATGTTGGCACTTAATACAACGCTTTACTTATTTAACCATGTTGTCCACACACTCCCCCCCCCCCCCACCCCATACACACACATACACTCAATAAAAGATGGTCGCAGACCGATCAGCGTCGTGTGTTTAATGTGATCCTCCAGCCTCTTTGCCGTCACCCAGACGCCACCCCCACCTGCTGGCGCCACCTATCTCCGCCCGCAGACAACAACAGAAAGGCAGCCTTGTATTCATTCTGATAGAGCGGGCGCCATTTTGCGCGCGCTCAGACGTCGCTGTCTCATGACTTCCGGTTGGCTATCCGAGCGGTAGTGTCGGGGTTTTAGCACTTCCGGGATATCGCAGCGCCCTCTAGGTATGCACAGTGTAATGAATCTCCCCATGTAGTGAATAGCTAATATGTAACAATGTATAGTCGGGCTGATTTAATTAGATATATGTCAGCGATAGAGATAATTTAATTTATTTTAGTTTGAAGTGATTTTAATTTTAAATGGCTAACTTTTGAGATATTTGAAGTGAAAACGACTGAGACGAGTGATATTATCGTGGGGGTGATGAACATGGGAAATATGGCAATTCGGGCTAGTGTGCTAAACATTACACCACCCAGACTCCCTGATGTCATCACCCTCTTATATCCACGCCTACCTGTCTATGTGGCTCCTTCCCTGCTCGATTTAAGCATGCCCGAGCTGTTGTCCCGACTCCTGTGAGTTACGTAAGCACCGTCTGTCTGTCTACGCAACCCATTAAGGCCCTTAGTGCGCAAGGTCCCAAGTACTCCCCGCCCCTTTTTTTTAATGGCTGAAACATGCCAGCGGAGAGGAGACATTCGTCAGTATAGAGCGTTCAGGAAAATAACGGTTTAAAAAAACAGTCACCACCTGTAAAGGATGCGCTTACCGGGCTGCTTGTGGGACTGCCGGCAGGGGGCGCATGGGGTGGGCTGTGCGTGATGTGTATTGTGTGTAATGTGTAGTGTGTGTTGTGTGTAGTGTGTGTTGTGTGTAGTGTGTGTTGTGTGTAGTGGGTAGTGTAAATTGTGTGGTGTGTGTGTAGTGTGTAGTGTGTGTAGTGTGTGCACTGTGTGTAGTGTGTGTAGTGTGCGTAGTGTGTGTAGTGTGTAGTGTGTCGTGCCTGTATTCTCTGTAGTGTGTGTTATGTGTGGTGTGTCTAGCGTGTGGTGTGTAGTGTGTGTACTGTGTATAGTGTGTACAGGCTGTAGTGTGTGGTGTGTGGTATGGTGTGTGGTGTGTGATGTATGGCATGTGACATGTGTTGTGTGATGTGTACTGTGTGATGTGTGGTGTGTGATATGTGCTGTGTGTTATGTGTGTTGTGTAATATGTGTGATGTGTGCTATGTGTGTTGTGTACTTTGCATGATGTGTGATGTGTACTATGTGTGCTCTGTGTTGTGTGCTATGCATGCTATATGATACATGATGTGTGATATGTGTGCTGTGTACTATGTGATATGCATGCTATGTGATGTGTGATATGTGTGCTGTGTTGTGAGTTGTGCATGCTATGTGATATGTGTTGTGTGCTATATGCTATGCAAGCTATGTGATGTGTGTTGTGTGGTAGGCGTGCTATGTGATGTGCGATGTCTGGTGTGTGCTTGTACTGTGTGGTGTGTTCTATGCATTCTGTATTTTGTGTGCTACATGTACTGTGGGTTATGTGATGTGTGATATGCGGTGTGTGCTATTTGTGTTGTGTGCTATGTGTGATGTGTACAGCGTGATGTGTGTTATGCATGATGTGTGTTGTGTGCTACACATACTGTGTGTTATGTGGTGTGTGCTGTGTAGTATGCATGTTGTGTGCTACACGTCTTGTGTGCTGTGTGTTACACGCGTTGTGTGCTGTGCGCCTACATCAAGAATCCATGCGCGTCTACAACCTCCTCTGTGTCCAGGCAATAGCGGGCAGCTGGTGGTCATGCCTGGTGACTGATTGCGCCATCTTATATACATCCACCAGGCAGCACAAAAAGGCCACAGTGGGCATAGAGCATCAAGTAAATACGCCCATGTCAGTTGTCAGTGATTGTATATTTTTTTTAATTAAAACTAATTTTAAGAAAACCCTGATGCCTCTTCCAATGTTGCATGTTAGCTGATGTTGCATGGTATGATGACAGTTGAAAGGAAAGGGTTCTCTGACACGCGAGATGCTCACTCTTCTCTGTCCGCCTCACCTTTCCTCATCAACCTAAACTCTAGTTCTGCCGTGTCTAGATTTTATTCTGTCCTCAACTTGCGTGCAGTCTACAATTATCTATATTGACATGTAGACTGTCAGATATGTGCTAAGTCTAGAACTATATAGATTGAAATCTAGTACTAGTAATTCATCTTGTACTCAATCTAGACTTATCTAGATTTACTTTCTAGACTCAACTTGTGCTCGATCTAGAATTAGCAAGATTGAAATGTATATTGAGCTTTTGTTAAGTAAATAACCATATAGAATGCAATCTGGATTCATCTTGGACTCAATCTAAAATTATTTAGATTGAAATGTAGACTCAAATTGTGCTCAAACTAGAATTAGCAAGATTTAAATCTACATTCAACTTGTGTTAGGTATGTAACTATAACAATCTGAATTCATTTCGTGCTGAATCTAGAATTATTCAGATTCAAATCTAGACTCAACTTCTACTAAATCTAGAATTATCTAGTGCTATAACTCTAGATTTAGCGTCTGCTGAATTTAGAATTTTCTAGATTGAGATATGGACTCATTTTGTACATAATGTAGAATTATCTCAATTGAAATCCATATACATTTTGTACAAAACATCACTGCTACAGTAGATTGAAATCTAGCCTAATCTTGTACTAAATCTATAATTATCTAGATTGAAGTGTAGACTTAACTTGTACTGAATCTAAATTTCTCCAAATCTAAGTCTAAACTCGGCTTTGGCTGAATCTAGAGTTATCTAAATTGAAATTCAGGCCTCAACTTGTGCTAAGTTTAGAAGTATCCAGGTTGAAATCTAGGCTGATCTTGATCTAAATGATCGAATAGCGTGGCTTGGGTTCGTAGCGAGTAGATTTGCTTAAGTACTGACAAACCTTGGGTCGTTTTTACGTCACGAGTCTCCGAGCACTGTTCACCCCTAGATTGTCTGCCAGGGAGCAGTGTGTCTTGTTATCTCTGAGTGTAGATAACAGTATATCTGTCCAAGGGCTGGCTAACCCCCTCGGTCAGTGACCTTTTGCGGACAAAGGCTATGCATTCACAAGAAGAGGTTTGCGACAATTGTAATGCATTGCCGCTATATATCAGTCACAGCCAACATCACATTGGAAACACTGGTTCTCATTTGATCACCGAAGGTATTCAACGGTTATCCTCGTCAGTACCAGGATGGGTGACCACCTTGGAATATGGCGGTAGCGGGACATAGCTCAGGCGATATATAGAGTGTCCACCTGTGAAGCTGTTGGTCATCTGATCGATCCTTCTCAGTGGATCCATTTACAGTTTGGGCTATTTTCCGTTCCAACCAGTAGTCCACAACTGGTTAATCAATGGTTGTGGTATGTCCGGTCCTGTCTGTGGGGAATTGCATATAAAAGACCCCTTGCTGCTTATCGGAAATAGTAACCTATGTGGCGGCAGTAGATTTCCTCCAGAATGACCATATTTGTTATGTCCAATAGCCGATGACATCTAGAGACGTCATTAAATAAAATAAGCTTTACTTTTTTACCTTGCAATATGAGGTGCTGTATATGCAGTGATAAGGCTTATTATGCCTTGTAAGATCAATCAATAATGGATGGGAATGTAAATTATTCCAACTTTAGCAAGATGGAGCGAACGAGTGAAAGACAAAAATCAGTTATGTTGGTTTTTGGGCAGTTTGTCACTGGGAAAGTGCAAGTCTGGAGTGTGGGCATGACTAATTATTATACCACCTGTGGCATCTGGGGATCCATTCTCGGTGTCGTCTCAGGTAGTGTATCCCTCTCTCCAAATGGTATGTACATCGTTTGACTGTATGTATGTGGGTGTGTATGTATGTCTGTGTGGAGCCAGTGGCAGCCGAAGCAGATACTATGCGATGCACAGACCGTGTAGAGGGTGGATCCCCACATTAAACCACTTGGTTACCCGACATCTCACGCCACGCAAACCAATGGCGCAAATCTTCGGTTTGGATCAACTAACTGAGGAGTATTGACCCCACGACCTGACTGGACGCAGTGGCCAAATCGGTAGAGCGCAGGTCTCCCATGCGGAAGGTCGCGAGTTCAATTCCCGGTTGAGTCAAACCAATGCCATACAAAATTGATAGGCCCCCTTGTCGCCTCCTAGCTTGGGGGCTCGACATTAATAGGATGAGGCAAGGACTGGTTAGCTCAGTGTCAGGATAATGTGACTGAGTGGGATATCGGGTCACGGTGCTGGCACCCCATTTCCCAGTGGGACAGCACTATATAGTCGCCATGAGTGCGCACTTTCACAAATTGGTACCTGTCCTGATAATTATTACCATAAATGTTGCCAGGACATAAACATTTCAACAACCTGACGTGATGACCGAATAAGTTGAGCGTCTGTGTCATAGGTCGTAGGATTCGAACCCTTGTCAAGTCAAACCAATGACTTTAAAATTGACACTTGTCGCTTCCTAGCATGGCGATCGGCATTATTAGGATAGGGCAAGGAGCAGTAGAATGAGGAACACCAATCGTCCGCGATTGAAATATCCCCTGCTTGATCAACTAATGTACAACAATAAAAAACACACACACAAACCTACGACCTCCCAGGAATCGCGCTCTAGCCACTCGGCCATCCCGCCCTGTCCCGATGTGATGATTGTCGGTGGTGTTCGGAGTCAGTCGGGCCGATGGCGCATTTGCGCAGTCATTAGGACCTGGACTAGCAGTTTTTACGACATAGACGAACGGGGGCATATTGCGCGGGGTGACGACGGTGCGCCACAATGAACACACCCTGCACTGCACACTGCGCCCCGTGTGTCTGATAACGGCGACAATCAAACGCAACTTGTATGCAAAGTGAATTATTTAGTATCAACTGCCAAAGCCTCATCCCTCCCACACACCACCACCCGCGGCCCCACCTCACACCTCCCCCCCCCGACACCCCCCCCCCCACCACCACCCCACCCCGACCCCCATCGCACACATCACCCACACACCCCACATCCCCGGTGGATAAATCATCCGTTGAAAACACGCCTTTGACACTGTCGGATTTTTCTATTTAAACTCCCTTTTTTTCTTGTTCCTTTGTGTTGTTGTTATTGTTGCAATGTGTGTAGTTGTTATTCTGACGTGGTAATGTGTATTGACACAAAGGCAGATCTGATTGTCAACCATGTCGGGCATATTGGCAACAGCATTGAGACGGCTTAGAATTGTGTTTGGTTGTTTGGGGTTATCTATCCTGGCTACATCTAAGGTCATATTAGAGGAGATGTACCGATTTAATTGTGACAGAGTGCACTCATGGCGATTTTGTTAATGCTGCCCGATTGGGAGACCAGGCCGGCAGCACCATGACCCAATTTCTCACTTAGTCATATTATCCTGACACTGAGCTGACCAGTCTTTGCCCTATCCTAGTCATGCCGAGCACCAGGCTAGGTAGCAACACATCAATTGTGTAAGGAGTCATTGGTTTGACTCAACCAGTTTTCTAACTCCCCAAATTCCATACAGGAAGCTTGCGCTCTACCGCTTCCGCCAGCGCAGCCGGTCTTTATGCCCCGGTCACATACACGTTAGTGGACATAGTTGAACGTAGGTGAACGTAGTAGAGGCTAACATGGGTCAAACGTGGTGTAAATACGTTAAGCTAGGTTTTGGTACAGATAATTACGTTACGGTACGGATAAATATGTTATGGTACAGATAAATACATTGTGGTACGGATAAATACGCTACTGTATGGATGCTGGTACGTTCAACTACATTCAACTACGTTCAACTACGTTAACCTCCACTACGTTCACCTATATCCACTAATGGCTATGTGACCAGGGTTTCGTCAAAGTATGCTAGAGTATGCTAGAGTACGGTAGAGTATGCTAGAGTACACTAGAGTATGTTACAGTATGCTAGAGTATGTTAGCATCACGGATGCAAATTCAGCCTCTAATGTAGTGCTCTTTTGAACATGTCTGAAGATTAAATTGGAACTCACGGCCCACCCACGTTATTACCAAGGAGAAGTATGGATGCCGGTGCGTTCAACTACGTTCAACTACGTTCAACTACGTTCAGCTACATTAGCCACCACTACATTCAACTACTTCCACTAACGTGTATGCAACCGGGCCTTAAGAATTGTGTCGATGCTACAGGTGGTTATGATAGGGCAAAGCTGAACGCTAACATTGATATGAAATAAAAATGCATCCACTGTGTACAATATCCGATGCGTGAATCTGGCATTCGATTGTTACAGTCCATAGCTATTTAATCCTCTTCCGTTCTCACATCATTATCACAAACAATGGAGCTTTTTCTTAAATTGATTATTTTTCAGTAGAGCAAGCTGCAGAGTGTGCTTCTATCCACAATGTTAGTTCGTGTCACCGACGGCAGAGGGCGGGTTGGTAGGTTAAATGGGTGTTGGAGTTTTTATGTCCTGGCAACATCTTGTTTGTTTGTTTGTTTTTTTGCGTCCTAGCAACATCTAAGATCATATCAGGATGGGTACCGACTTGTGACAGTGTGCAGTAATGGTGACTTTATAGTGCTGCCCCACTGGGAGACCATCTCACCAGCACCATGACCCAATATCCCACAGTCACATTATCCTGATACTGAGCTAACCAGTCCATGCCCTATCCTATTAATGCTGAGCGCCTGGCTAGGTTGCGACAAGTATCAAGTATTTAATAAATCATCAGTTTGACTCGGCTGGGATTTGAACTCCCTACCTTCCGCACAGGAAGCCTGCGCTGTACTGATTCGGTCACCGCGTCCGGTCCAGATACATCGGGTGGGCGATAATAGGTGCACTTTTTTAATCACCCGCATTGTGCTAATTGACAGTGCGCATTGCTGATAATTAAGTCGAGATTCCATTGATGCACTTTCAGGGGCCTAGGTGTCTACGCAAAAGATCGTGCAAAATGTACAAACAAGTCGTACCGCATTAAGACATTTAAGACATTTAACTGTTTAAGACATTTAAGAAATATTTATTCACAGTTTCCATGCACATTACACAAACGTAAATTAACCTATTGACAATAATATAAATTGTAGGAACACTGGTAACCATTAATGGTTGTCATCCCAATATGCTCATTATAAACAAATAATGTGCAATGAACATCATGACCCCTGGGGCTGGATATGCAGATAATCCACAGACTGCTCTTGACTGCTCTTGGATGAAACAAGCACACATTAGAAAAAGATTAATGAGACCAGTACATGTTCAGCAACAGACAAATTCCGTCGTCTAAATTATAAATATGTTATTGTTACTCATCGGATCTATATGGCCCTGGGTAATGATCGCGACCCAATTTGTTGCTACAGTAAACGGTGTCTGCATATTCACTTAATAGGCGGATTTTATCCTGTGTTTAAAACAGTGATGGGTGGCAGTCTGTGATGGCGGGGCGGGGTGAGCGGGGGGGGGGGGTGATTCGATCAGTGTGTAAATTAGATCAAAGATTCATCCCGTACTGACAGTACAGGGGTGAAAACCAACCCATTAGAAAAGCTGGCGAAGAATTTCGACATGCTGGGGAAATTAATTGAGTGAATAATGTCTTAATTTAATAAGCAAAATATATTCTCTATATATGTTTTTATATTCACCCGCTACCTTTGAGTTGAACAATATAATAAAACAAACATCATCACTTAGTAGTCAGCGGTCAGCGGCCAGCCATCTTGGATTATGAGCACCCTCCCTAGCCATGTTGTGAATGCATGCAGATACAGTAAAACGGAGTGTTCTGGCAGCTTCTGGGCAGTTTACATCCAATGTGTTTACTTAGAGCACTTTAGCAACAACTTCTGAGGGCAAACCTCTCAAAACAGTGACAAATAAACCAACAAATCAGTAAATAAGCACAGTGTAGGCAGTTGCAAGCCTTCTGTATGTAATCCAATATGGCCACCGAAAGTTGTCTTGTGACATCATTACACCCCCGCTATTTTCACAGGGGTCCAAAAACTGGTCATGACATGTGGCAACCGGTGCGTTCTCGTACACAACACTAAATGGGAGTTGTGTCGATGGGGAGTGGGGGGATCGTGTGATATGACGTCATTTAATGGGTTTCTCAAAACAAAATGGCCCGAGTGAAGCATTTCAATGACTGGTGTGAGTGAATGAATGGGGTTTAGGTCCTAGCAGCAACCAGCTGGGGTGAGTCAGTGAGTTGAGAGTCTGCCTTTGACTCCTGGGTTTAAAGAAAAGTAAAGCGTGTTTTATATAACAATGCCTCTAGAACACATTGATTTTCGTATCATCGGTTATTGGACGTCATGTGGTCGTTCTGAAATATTTCTTTGGAGGAAACCTGCTGCTGCCACGTTGGCTGCTCTTTCCAATAAGCAGCAAGGGGTCTTTTATATGCACTTTACCACAGACAGGAATTCACATACTACAGCATTTGATGAACCAGTTGTGGACCACTGGTTCAAACCCATGCCGAGTCAAACCAATGGCAGGACAATTTTAACTTGTCGCTAATTAACCAGGTGTTCTGCATCACTAGGATAGTGAGGAACACTAATTGTTTGCGATCGAGATTTACCCAGCTTAATCAACAAGTGTGAGGAAAAGGAACCGTGATGTCATATCAGGACGGGTACCGACTTGGGACATCATCGTTATCACTTTTGATGTACTCGTTTTTATTCATATCAAAGCCAAATATCTGGGGGTTTGTGGCCGAATCGGTAGAGTGCGGGCCTCGCATGTGGGAGATCGGGAATTTGGTTCCCGGTCGAGTCAAACCAATGACTTATCAAATTGATACAGGTCACTTCCTAGCCTGGCACTCAGCATTAATCAGTTAATAGAATAGGGAAAGGACTGGTTAGCTCAGTGTCAGGATAATGTGATTGAGTGGGATATTGGTCGCCATGAGTGCATACTATCACAGGTCTGTACCCATCTTGATATGACCTTAGATATTGCTAGGACGTAAAACTCCAACAACCAACCAACCAATCAAAGCCATATGACAGCATGAGGGGGGCGAAAATACAAATAAGGAATTACATGAAATCATCCCATCTTTGGGGAAGCCACTACAGACCCATGTGGGGGGTCGGCGGGACCAAGTGGTCTTTAATCACTGCCTAGTTGCTCATTCGAGACTTATACACTCTAACCTGCCTAAGGGGGGGGGGGGGGGGGGGCTCTCATCCAGAATGTATTGGATGCCAGTACTCGCTGCCACTAAAACACATATTATTAAACTGCATTGATTTTATGATCTTGTGCCAACAATTTTACAATGCAAACAAAAGCATAATCTTTTAACGATCATAAGACAAGAAATGTTAGCCTCCATGAGGGCATCAGGACTCTACCACCTCATATAGTGTATTAAACCAATTTTTACCAATTTACTGAGAACAACTTTGGTCTAGAATTCTATTTTCCTTGGCCACAGCTTTTATCATCTATATTTTGACACATATTTGATTGTATGCTTGTTCTCTCTGTATACAAGCAATGAAATGAACAAAATACAAGTTAAACATTTGTTACGGTCTTTGCTGCCAACATAGCATAAAACAGCCTGACAATCAATCAATCGGGCATGGTGTCCGAATCAATAGAGCGTATGCTTCTCATGCGGAAGGTAGGCAGTTTGAATCCTGGGACTTACAAAGTTGATACTTGTCACTTCCTGGCCTGGTGCTTGGCATTAATAGGATAGGGCAAGGACTGGTTAGCTCAGTGTCAGGATAATGTGACTGTGTGGGATATCGGATTATGGTGCTGGCGACCTGGTCTCCCAGTGAGGCAGTACTATGAAGTTGCCATGAGTGTGAACTGTCACAAGCCATGACCCGTCCTGATATGACCTTTGATGTTGCTAGGACGTAAAACACAAATAAACAAAGAAAATAAACTTTCACCTAATACCTCACACCTCACACCTCACACACCACATCTCACACCTCACACCTCACACCTCACACCTCACAACCTCACACTTCAAACCTCACACCTTGAACCTCACGCCCACCCCTCACAGCTCACACAACACACCTCCACCCACCTACCCCCACTCAGACCCCCCGCCCACTTACCCCCCCCCCCAAGCTGCACTATCCCTCACCCCCACCAAACCCCCACACGCCGATAATCTCATTCCCGCCTACCCACAGGGCCTTCCCTTCTAGGAAATGCAATTTCAACCAATCCACTTTGTGTTCTCCTTTCGTTATTCTTTTGTAGACTACTCACTCTTTGCATCATACGACGTGATAACTGTTTTAAATTAATTTAATTTCCCATCATTCAATTCAACTAAGCTGAAGTGCGTGTTTTGATTAGCTGGCGGTTATTTAATTGCAGGCTTCCCGCCTTTCGGATTGCGTCCTTATAGACTCCACCCTGCCTTCTATCCGCAGCGTAGGGCGCCGCCTGGTGTAAGCAACCAGACCCACTAACCAGTCCATCTAGACCGGATGCGGTGGTTGAATTGGTAGAGGGCGAGCATCGCATGCGGATGGTCGAAAGTTCCGTTCCCGGTCGAATCAAACCAATGACTTATAATATTGATACTTGTCGCTTCCTATCCTGGGGCTCAGCATTAATAGGATAGGGCAAGTAATGGTTAGCTCAGTGTCAGGATAATATGACTGAGTGGGATATCGGGTCATGGTGCCAGTGGTCAGGGTCTCCCAGTGGGGCAGCACTATAAAGTCATCATGAGTGTACACTGTCGCAAGTCGGTGCCCATCCTGATATGATCTTAGATGTTGCCAGGATGTAAAACTCCAACAACCAACCAATCAGCCTATCTAATCCCGGCCTGCCGACATCAAGTAGAGCGCGCCTAGCGAGGAGCAAGGAGCGGGGAGCGGGGAACGCAGATCGGGGAGCGGGGAGTGGGGAGCGGGGAGCGGGGAGTGGGGAGGGAGGCGAGCCCCCATTATGGTCTTACAGTGTTTGAACGAGTCGACAAGGCTTATTCACCGACCAGCCACCAGCGGAGTCTCTCATAACTCACTCGCATCCAGACACTAAGGTATCTCATAACTCACACCCACCCAGACACTGAGTCTCCAGCTACTCGCCCCCACGATGAAATAAAATGAAATATAATTAAATGTAATGCTATATAATGAAATATAATGATGTACAGTGATATATAGTGATACATAGTGATATAAAATGATATATACTGATAAATAAATATATACAATGATATATAATGATTTATAATAATATATAATGATATATAATGACATGTATTTATATGTAATTATATGTAATTATATATAATCTTATATAATGCTATATACTGCTATATTATGCTATGAAATGTTATGTAATGATATATTATGATATAAAATTAGTTATAATCATATATAATGATATATAATTAAATATAAAGATATAGAATGATATAGAATGATATATATAATGATATGTAATTCACTTCACTCAGCCCAGAACAGTAAGAGGAAACAAGTAGATATAATTTAAGAAATTTATTAAAAATAAATCAGACCTACAGGTAGGTCAGGCAAGCGGGTGACAGTGACCCTAGTTCATGTTTGGTATGCAATAAATCAAGCGGCTGCCAGGGACCAAGTGGATGAGCAGGTCAGAGCAGACCAGAGCAGGAGACATGTAGACCCATCAGCGCTCACCCAAGACCCTCGCGAGCCCTGATGGAGCTTCGGCAACCTCCAAGGGAGCCAGGTAGGAGCGTACCACAAGCGACTTCCAGGAGCCGGCAATCATGATCCCTGGGAGCGGCAGGCCTATGGCCTGTCAGGCCTGAGCCGCACTTCGGCGCAGGCTGTGAAGAGTGAAGGAGGCGTCCCGTCGAAGCGCTGCTGCAGCTACCAGTCGGAGAACCTTGGCAAGGTATCGCGCATTCAGGGGTCTAGCAGAGGGAAGGAGGAGGGCAGGGCCATCAGGGTGGGGGGGCCAAGCTAGCGGTGTAGAGGTTCCACACTGCAACAGGGCAGCAGCATGACAATAGATAATGATAGATAACGGGAGCAGCACTTCTAAGACGAGTTTTGGAAGAGGTCACGGAAACCAACAATGCGTCCGTGGTGCAGGGGCAATCACGGAAGTTAATAGTGTGCACCGGCAGGCCAGATGCAGGAGCGACTAGATTACTTTGTCTAAGTAAGGTAAGGTACCCTATCAGCAGGGCGAGTATGATTACCACAGGGCGAGGGTGGAAGGCAGCCAGGTAACGTATTATCAGCTTCAGGTCATGGGAGGAGAGAGGGGAAGCTTGTCGAGGGACATTAATTACCACACGTTTAATTACCGCCACTTCATGCACCTCAAACGCTGACGGATCACCTAGGGCAAAGACCCAGAGCTTAGTCGAACTGAAATAGTTGAGTACCGACCCAGGTGCAGCAAGGGTGGAGCTGAGGTGCAGCAGGAAGGAGAGGAGGTCATATACTAGGGGCCTAGTGGAGGAAACACCATGCTGGCGGCAGAACAGCAGGTAGGTGCATATATGGGTGCCTTATTTTGCTGATTCAGGCTGATATAGCCCGTGGACTATGGTGTTGCAGTCATTTATTTAACGCTTAATTCATGATTATTACTTTCTTGACCTCCATCACGACATGAGGGAACTTCAGTCTCACTACTACGCGTCAAATTCGAAATTGATGCGTAGCATGCAGGTCCAAACCTATGTGAGGTTTATAGATAAATTCCCCGGCCGCCTCGTTCCAACTCCTTGTTCCTCGATGCAGGTTGCACTATGCATTACCTGGCTATCTAAATTTGTCAAATATTCCTCAATTACTAATTATTTAAGTGGTCTGAACTATTTTTTAAAGTCACAAGAAGTAGATCCTATTGACTATAACTCATACATTATTAAAACAGTTTTAGGGGGGGGGGGGCAAGCGCAAACTAGGCTGCGCAGTGCACAGGGCTGCTCCATTGCTACCAAAGCAACTGTTATTAATGTTCTCGTTCTTCTCAGACTCATTGGGACACACAGCCACCAGGGTGGCTCTCCTCACTGGTTTTCGAGGGTTACTGAGGAAATGTCAACTAACTTATTCAGACTCGATGCTCCTCCAGAAGGATTTCTCATTTCATGACTGGGGGGTCCTCTTCACTTTGCGCAAGTCAAAGACCATTCAGTTTAGTCAACAGAAGTTATAGTCTGATGATGCGCTGGCATTTTTGGTGCCGGATTCCTATGAATCCTTATCACCACTTACATATGAGGCTTTGCAAGCCACAATTAAGCACTTTTCAGAGTTTTCGGGCCTAGTCCCAGAAGACTACTCTTGTCACTCACTTTGCCAAGGGGGGTGCACCTTCTTAGCTATGCAGGGTGCATCGCTCGAGGAGATTAAGACCAGGGGTGACTGGTCGTCCGACACAGTATTTAAATATATTTGCGCTCCTCTGTTGGAGCGCATTCTGGCTGATATGCATGTCATGACGGCCCTCATGGACACTGATTGATTGGCTGGGGACTCACGCGTCTGTGGCGTGTTGCCCAGCCAAGTACAGTTATGGTTGCATTATTGTAGGTTAACTGTTGTGTTGCCCGACTATTCTATCAGCCAAATAAAAATAACTGTACTTGCCTATCAGTGTCTGGGTTGTCTGCGACCCTCCTACACACACGTATATCTTGGATATGCTGGTGTAGGGGAAGGCGCAGAAGGGTCCCCCTGGTGTTGAGAGTTGGTTACATTAACCATTGTCTATTTGGGTTCAAGTCCGTCAGGTGGCACCCCCCAGCTCAAGCTTTCCCCACCCTCCCCTCCTTGACCAGGCCCAATTACCTCACTCGGCCTGCCCCGCTCAACACCTACTGTTTTTTTTGTTTTTTGTTTTTTTGTTTGTTTATTTTTGGTAGGGCATGTTACCCAGCCAAGTACAGTTACGGTTGCATTATTGTAGGTTAATGGTTGGGTTGCCCGACTATTCTATAAGCCAAATAAAAATAACTGTGCTCGCCTATCAGTGTCCGTGTTGTCTGCGCCCCTCCTACAATAATATATAATAATATATGCGCACTCATGACGAATTTATAGTGTTGTCCCACTGGGAAACCAGGTCGTCCGCACTATTACTCGATATCCCACTAAGTCACATTATCCTGATACCGAGCAAATCAGTTCTTGCCCTATCCCAGTCAGCATAGGTAGTGACAAGTACTAATTGTGCACGTAAATGGTTTGACTCGGCTTGGGTTCGTATATTTTAAGGGGTAATATTATAGCAAGGATGCAGAAGAATTATACCTGTAACAGATGATTCCCGTCCGTGTATATGGGTGTAAATAATATGGATGTGGCAGTGGGGGACGGACTATAATGGGTGAAATAGCATACCTGTGTAATGAGCACAGAAACCCATTCACATATTAACAAAAGAACCACATGGGATGACCGAATGAGTTGAGCATCCGTCCCCTGCTTTGGCAGATCATGGGATTTCAACCCATGGGTTCTAACCCTGGTCGAATCAAGACAATGACTTAAAACTTGATACTTGTCTCACTTCCTAGCCAGGCGCTTGGCATTATTGGGATAGGGCAAGGACTGGTTGGCTCAGTGTCAAGATAATGTGACTGAGTGGGATATCACTGATTTTTATCAGGTCATGGTGCTGACTGCCTGGTCTCCCAGTGGGGCAGCACTATAACAATATAAAGTCACCATGAGTGCACACTGTCATAAGTTGGTTCCCTTCCTGATATGACCTTGGATGTTGCCAGGACGCAAAGCTTCAGCAACCAACCGACAACGAAAACCCGGCTATTTGTTAGTAACCAACGCACACAGTGCAAAGTGGAGAATTTCATGCTAGAGTTGCTGCATTGATTGTTGCTCCTGATAAGATCCCTGTACTTAACAACGTGAAAACACAGCCTATTGGGCCAAGGGGACTGACGGGGGGGGGGGACGGTTGATAGGAGGTGGGTGTGGGATTGAAGGTGGGGGGGGGGGGTGTAGAGGGAGGGGGTATTTCCCTGTCCCGAAAGTGCCAGCATCCATCTCCTGAGGTTTCAGAGGCAGGAAAGAGTCGGTCTAATTAATTGTAACGACTGTGTAGGCAACAGTCACATCCCCCGCCCGCCACTCTGGCTGTTGCACCATGGGAAATCGGTTCTTCACCCTGATTGGAGCTACTGAGTGTGGCGGCTTAGTTTGAGTACCACGTGACCTGTTGGAAAATTAATGGTGTAACATGTGTTGCTCATCTCTATTGCAACCTTCGCTGCATAATCCAAAGTCCACTGCTACCTGTAACTGCAAGTCATACCCAATGTATTAATGTCTCCGCACAGGTATGATCAACAAATCAATGATAGAGTCTGAAGGTAAATGGCTATTCTCCGGTTTACATTTGCAAAATATGATCCCCATAATATTTGTAATGCCTCATTTGAACCTGCTATTGCCTATATTGTTCATACTATCTCATCATCACACCCATAAATAGTTCATATGCACCATCATTGCTTGATTCTGAACAAAGATATTATTCAAACTGGAATTAAACAAATTGAACAAAAAACCTCTGGTATGTGGCGATTATGGACGGTATGTGTCTATTAATCACGAAAAACACCAGCCATTAAGATGTGGGTGATTACGTGGTGTATTCCTTACATGAAAATGAACTATTTGAGTTTGAACCCCTGCCAAGTACCATTATAGACTCCAGGTTATGAGTACTTTTTTTGATGTCATAGATTGCTGTTTGTTGTTGTTTTTCATCCTATCATCATCTAAGGTCAGATCAGGACGGGTACCGAATGGTTGATTGATTGATTGGTGGTTGGTTTACGCTGTGTCGGCAGCATAGGCCATATTCACAGCGAGAAATGTTTGTTTTTTGTTCAAACCATCGCTTTTACATGTAAAAGCAGACAATCAATTATGTGCCAATAGACACTCATTAAATTAGAAAGCTCACAATCATATATTTGTGGTCAAGGGAAACAAATTCCCATAGAAAAAGAAAAGTTTTATTAATAATTGATAGAATCTATTTAGTAAACTATATGAGGTGGTACAGTCCAGCTGCCCTCAAAAAGGCTAAAATGTTTTCCTGTTTTACCTTAGTAAAAAGGTCATGCATACTGTCTGCAGTGTAGAACTGTTGGCGCAGGGCCAAAAAATCAACGCAACTTAGTAAAATGTGTTTGAGTGTCAGCGGGGACTGACACCCAATACATTCAGGGGGAGGTTCCCCCTTGAGCAGAAAAGCATGTGTAAGCCACGAGTGGCCAATACGGCAGCGGCTAAGGACCACTTGGTCCCGCCGACCTCCCGCATGAGTCTGTGGTGGCTTTCCCACAGATGGTTCAATTTCTTTAAGTTTATTAATGTTTTCATCCCACTCATGTTGCCATTTGGATTTTATGTGGGTGGCTATTAGTGGTTTCAGATCAGAGTGAGGGATCAGACATGGTTCAAGATCACAGTTCAGGGCCTTCTTCGCAGCCCGATCAGCTCGTTCGTTTCCTTGTATGCCAGCATGGCCAGGCACCCAGCACAGGTGGATATCATACCCATCTGTTGTCAGTTGGTTCATTTTATAAATGACCGTTGCTAGAATAGGGTGATTCGTTTTCAGTCCAGCAACAGCCAGGAGGCAAGAGAAGGAATCACTGTATATAACATAGTTAGTGTGGTTGGATACCTCAATACACTCCAAAGCGAGAAGGAGTGCTCGGGCTTCTGCAGTGAAAATTGAGCTCTGATCGGGCAAGCGTACACCAAATTTTTCCCGTCAGCAGACTGCCGCAGCAGCTACCCGGCTTTGGTCTTTCGAACCATCAGTGTATATGGAGAGGTGGTCTGCAAACTGGCCTTGAATCTCTGCATGCAGTCCTTGGTACTCGAGTGGATGTGTCCCAGACTTCCTCAGTTCCGTGAGTCGGAGGATAACCGATGGCTTTCTCAACGACCACGGGGGATGTTCTGGGACTTTGGCATCCTCCAACACGTCCAAATCCAAGCCCAAGGCCTCCAAATGAGGTTTCATTCGGAGCCTCAGTGGCCGGATGTAATTTGGCCTGGCTTCATATCTGGATTTGTCATGTTGCTCGAATAGACAATTGTGTGCAGGATTCAATGCATTAGTTTTTATCTTGACTACATATTGCATGGCCAGTTTGATTCTCCTGTTGTTAAGTGATGGTTCATTGGCTTCGACGTAGAGGCTCTGAACCGGTGAGGTGCGGAAGGCCCCAAGGGCCAGGCGCAGTCCCTGGTGGTGGATCGTGTCTAGCAGCCCAATATATGATTTCCTTGCGGAACCGTATACTATGCTGCCGTAATCCACTTGTGACCGAACCAAGGTTCTGTACACGGAGAGCAGAACATCTCTGTCCGCTCCCCACTCTGAGCTGGACAGCACCCTCAGAATATCTAGCGCTTTCAGGCATCTTGTTTTCAGGTACTTTATATGTGGCACGAAAGACAGTTTTGCATTGAGAATGAGGCCCAGAAATTTGGTTTTCTCAACGACTTTAATGGGATCCCCATCCAGGGTCAGCTCCGGTTCCACATGCATTCTACGCAGCAGGCAGAAGTGCATGCAGACTGTTTTGGTCTTGGAAAATTTGAAACCGTTCAGAACTGACCATCGATGGATCCCATTTATGCTTGGTTGTAGCTGTCTCTCTATGACATTCATGTTAGCACCGCTGTAATATAAAACAAAGTCGTCCATGAAAAGACTACAGGAGACCCCCTGCTTTACAGCAGCAGCAATACCATTGACATTGCCCCCAAAAAGGGTCACGGCTAGTATGCTGCCTTGAGGTACTCCTAGTTCCTGTGACTGTAGGCTGGAATAAGTAGTCTTGACACGGACGCGGAAATGCCTGAAGGCTAGAAAGTTCCTGATGAAAATTGGCAGGTGGCCACAAAGGCCAATCGCATGAAGATCCTCCATGATGCCATGCTGCCACGTTGTGTCATAGGCTTTTTCGAGGTCGAAAAAGACAGCCACAACGTGCTCCTTCTTAAGGAAACCATCTCTTATGAAGGTCTCCATGCGCACCGAATGGTACCGAATGGTGAGAGTGCGCACTCATGGTTACTTTATAGTGCTGCCCCACTGGGAGACCAGGTCGCCTGGACCATGACCTGATATCCCACATAATCACATTATCCTGATACTGTGCTAACCAGTCCTTGTTCTATCCTATTAATGGCGAGCGCCAGTCTAGGTAGCAACAAGTATCAATTTTATAAGTCATTGGTTTAACTCGGCTGGGATTCGAACTTCCAACCTTCGGCTGGGAAAGCCTACGCTCTACGATTTGGCCACCACGTCAGGTGTGATGTCATAGAAGGACGGCAAGAGTGGACTTACATAGGTAATAACATATAAGGCATACGCAAAGTTACTTTCAGTCATAGTCGGGTTTTCACGTCATTCTTAGGACGGGTCCCGACTTATAACAGTGTGCCCTCATGGTGACTTCATAGTGCTGCCCCACTGGGAGACCAGGACATTAGCACCATGACCTGATATCAATCACATTATCCTGACACTACTATCTTTAATCTAAAATCCGAAAAATTCTGAATTGTGGACGTATGATAAATTTTGGGGATATTTGAAGTGAAAACAATGAAGGTTTCCACCACCACTAACCGGCCCCTTGAAGTAGGTTATACACATGCAGGTAAATACACATATATATATATAACATGTAAATTGCAATACCCGGGGCTAAGGTGGAGCGTGCATAAGGCACCCTCTCCTCAGCTACTTTGTGTGATCGGGTAGTGTTCGTTTCTGCCACCGGGGCCGGGTGGCGCCACCGGCGAGGTACAAGCAAATCTTGTGACCACCCTGGCTCGGACAAAGCAGCTAATTTCCGTAGGAGTGTTTGTTTTTGTTCAGTTTAGTTTAGTTTAGTTTTGTAGGAGTGTACACTTAGAAACGTATCACTCCCCCCCCCCACACACACCCTCCGCCCAGCGCGGAGGAAGACATGTCATGTCGTAGTAATACATACAGAAGTAGCACAGGAGCAGAGACAACGAAGTCATTCCATATTTAATAATGTATGATTAATGCTGATTGATTGATGATTGGTGATTGATTGATTGGTGGTTGATTTACAGTATCTGCAGTATAGAGACATATTCACAGCGATATGCATAATGCATATACTACCCTACATATGTATGTATATATATATGGTTATTTGTTTGTTTGTTTGTTGTTGTTTTACGTCCTAGCAACATCTAAGGTCATATCAGGACGGTATATATGGTTATACATGTATATATATGTGTATGTATCTGTATATATATATATATATATATATATATAATGGGTCATTCTCTGAAACTGGGCACCACATATTTGGTATATATATGAATATCCCTCTCTCTCTCTCTCTCTCTCTCTCTATATATATATATATATATATATACATGTATATATATATGTGTATATATGTATATATATATATATATAAAATGAGTCATTCTCTGAAACTGGGCACCATATATTTGGTTTACGATGGTGACGATTAATTCTTTCTTTTTTTGGTAGCAAGTCAAATAGTTATTGTTGCCTCTGTGTACCAGGTATGTTAGCAACCTTTCATGTATTTAATCTATCCCACCAAATGTATCCGAAGTATGCTTGTGTGATTTTCCGCTGATGTGATAAAGTGAAGATTTAGTATTTGTTCAACTCTGACATATGAACAACATGTAAACCTTCACATGAACATGGATTCTGCTAATATTTGGAATGTTTTCTGCGGGTATTTGGAACTTTTGGTTCCAATGCCATACATTAGTTCCAATATCAGAGAATGACCCATATATATAATATATATATTATATATATGTACAGCTCTAGTAGGTGTGGTAGGTGAACAATTAAACCGGTTTTCCGGATAATCCTCGCCATTTTGCGGGAGGAGCAATATCGATTTGTTGCTGTCGTCGGCCCACCTAAATTTGATACCGAGGGACTCTTTCCCTGAGGGACCAGGATACATGTCATGTGCGTGCAAGGACCGGGTTAGGGGTGTATCCTTCCGCATTAGCGCTACAGGTCGCCTGAACGCAGTCCAAACACCACAATATTGCAATAGGTCAGCATAAGGATCTCCCCACAGGTCACCATGGCAACGCGCCTGATCACAACTCAAACATTATTCTGGACGAAATAACCAGGAAAGCTAACGATCCCCCTGGTGGTAGAGGCCGACACTATTGGGGATTCTTTATACTACAAGTCTATTGGCGGGCTTCCGCAAATAAACCCTTCCCGCAGAGCATGCGCAGCGAGGTGTTATCACAAAACAAAAACTAATTCTTTCTACTAACCTCAGAGCAGATGGTGGTGGAAATGGTCTATAACTAAGATCCTTTTCCACCAGAGCTCGCTGCACTGAGATGTTGCTTCCCACAACAGTGGTTGCAACCACTTTGCCACCACTGAAAAGGGGTGATCGCAAGGTGGTAGGCGGAACCAGTTGGTGCCTTCTGGGCGACCATTGTGGTCGCTAGGAGGTTGCAGACGCTGCACCCAAAACCTCCTTGTGACCAAAACGGTCAGCCGATGGTCGCCGGCCATTTTCAGGCTAATTGGTCGCTGACCAATTAGCGACCGATCGCCAACCAGTCACCAAACATTGTTTTCCCTGGTTTTTTTTGCTTTGGTCATACGGAGGTTACCGGCCTTTGGTCGCAAAGTGGCCACAAAGTGGTCACAAGTGGGTGAAAGCCATAGTGTAACTTAGGCCTACGTTGGTTTATGTAGCATCAAATGTGGGCAAGTGCTTTGGGCTTCGGAAAGGTTATGGGTTCATCCGATTTATGTAACTGTAATTTAGCCATCTGTACTCCTTGTGCATGCTGGTGGTGGTGGGCAGAACAGCTGCCAGCTAACGCGTACCTGCAAGAATGCTTGCTTCCGGGTTGTAACTTGAGCAGTAATTTATTTTCAGCACCTTTACATGATCCTCAGTTCGCACCTGCCCAGACACCAGACATGTGGAACCCGCTGGTCAACCAGACCGCCAGTGTCTTTTGTTGTTGTTTGTTGTTGTTCTATTGTTGTTCTATTGTTGTTCTATTGTTGTTTTATTGTTGTTTTATTGTTGTTTTATTGTTGTTTTATTGTTGTTTTATTGTTGTTTTATTTTGTGTTATTGTTGTTTTATTGTTGTTTTATTGTTTTTATTTTGTTTCATTGTTGTTTCATTGTTGTTTCATTGTTGTTTCATTGTTGTTTCATTGTTGTTTCATTGTTGTTTCATTGTTGTTTCATTGTCGATATATTGTTCTTTTATTGTTGTTTCACTCTTCTTTCATTGTTGTTTCATTGTTGTTTAGTTGCTGTTTAGTTGTTGTTTAGTTGTTGTTTAGTAGTTGTTGCTTAGTTGTTGCTTAGTTGTTGCTTAGCTGTTGCTTAGCTGTTGCTTAGTTGTTGCTTAGTAGTTGATTAGTCATTGCTTAGTTGTTGGTTTGTTGTTCACTTGTTGGTTTGTTGGTGGCTTGTTGGTTGGTTGTCGTTGACTTGTTTAGTTGTTGCTTAGTGTTTGATGTGTTGTTGCTTAGTTTTTGCTTACTTTATTAGTTGTTGCTTAGTTGTTGCTGTGTTGTTGGTTTGTTGTTGCTTAGTTGTCATTGACTTGATTAGTTGTTGCTTAGTTTTTGCTTCGATCTTGCTTAGTTGTTGAATACTTGCTTAGTTTCTGCTTAGTTGGTGCTGTGTCGTTCGTTTGTTGTTGGTTTCAGGGAGGTTAGAGTATTTTTGTGTGTGGTGCAGCCCCTCCTTTTCTCCCCAGCTAGCTACCACCCTGCACTCACACATGCTCACACACTGACTCACATTGACACACACTCACACACACATGCACATACACACACTCACACAGACACACACTCATGCACACTCACTTGTACTCACACCCACTTGCACACACTCTCACACAGTCACACACTCACACACAGACACATTTACACTCAGACACACTCAGACACACACGCTCACACGTTCACTTACACTCACACACACTCACACAGTTAATCATATTCAAAACCACACACACACACTTACTCACATATAGGCACTCACACACACTCACTCACACACATTCACACACTCGCATTCACACACACTCACAGCATCTCACACTCACATACACTCACATACACTCACACACACATTCACACATACTCACACAGACTCACATTCACAAACACTCACAACATCTCACATATACTCACACACTCACATACACTCACATACACATACACACACTCACACACGCCCACACACTCAATCACACACACACATACGTCCCCTACCCCTCCTCTCCCCCTTAATGTCTGTGTCGACAGAGTGACGTTATTGGCCACCCTCGGGGCGTGTATATTGACCGTGCCCCTTGCACCACCCGCCGTGTAGCACCCCGCCGGGCTCGCCCGCGCCTCATTCCGGGCGAGGACCTCTCGGGCCCCGTTCCGTCCACCCAAATTGATGATCGATTATTGCTGCATCTACTTCCACATAGCGGATTTCTTCAATAAGTGTACAAACTTTCTTACACACACGCTACTTTGATATATTGTTGCCTGCCTGTTGCACGGACGAATGCCACCAGTGCCGTACCAAATCATTAGAATATATAGTTGTTGTTGGAGTTTTACATCCTGGCAACATATCAGGTCATATCAGGACGGGTACCAATTTGTGACAGTGCACACCCATGGCGACTTTATAGTGCTGCCCCACTGGGAAATCAGGCTGCCAGCACCATGACCTGATATCCCACTCAATCATATTATCCTGACATTGAACCAGTCCTTGCCCTATCGTATTAATGCTGAGCACCAAGCTAGGAAGCGACAAGTACAATTTTGAAAGTCATTGGTTTGACTCGATCGTGAATTGAAATCCCGATCTCCCGAATGGGAGGTCTGCACTCTACCGATTCGGCCACCTCGCCGGGTTACAATACATAGTTAGTGAATAGCAAAGTGGCCTTGTAAATTGTGCAATACAAATCAAAAGGCGTGGCTGTAGGTAGCATAATTAATCCTCATGCGTGGATAGTTTCATTTCAAAATGGGTATCGGCCTTCGGCTTAGACCCATCAAAAATTTACTTCGTCACCATGAGATCTGCCTACCTGTGTGTAAAATCATGTCTTTTGACTCTAGTGTCTGAGAATTCAGATGACCGTGTTGGTGACACAACCTTCTTTTTTCTTTTTCTTTTTTTGGGTCCATTAGTTGTTTAAGCAGGGGAAATTTCAGTCATAGACGACTGGTCTTCCTCATTCCACTGCTGGTCGATAGGAAGCCCGAGCCTACACTTTTACCGACCTAAGGGATTTTTAACCTCCCACACCACATAGACATGGTATGAGAGCAACCGGCCTTTGATGACGCTGTAAGTTATACACAGCGGTGGAAATCCAAATTGGCAGAGCTGGGGGCACGGGAAATCGAACCGCCGACCCTCAGATTAGGAGTCTGTCCTAGAAAAAAGTCAGACACTCTAACCACTCCACCACAGAGAATGCCACAACCTTGTTTTTGTATTAATTGCTGGCAAGTCAGATGGAAATACCATCATTTTAAAACCAAAATACTTACCTGGATTTGATTATGTGTATCCAAATTCGACACTGATATACTTACTAAGCATGTGTTGTTGTATAGAAGGGAATGCAAGGTGAATTTAATAGAACCTGTTACTGCTGAAACCTATGGTGTCAGAATGTTGACGAGCACAACCAATTTAATTTTGCATGTTCTCACTTCAAATATCGTCAAAGTTAGCCATTTAAAAAATAAACGTTTCTTCCAGTTATGTATATTGCGTTTGATTTACAATGCCCCTTTCGCGTTTGGGCTCACCCACGGTCAGTCATGACCCCTTCAACTCCGTGAAACTTCCTTGGCAGTTTTTTTGTAAAATCAATAACTGTGAGTTACCCTAAACCGGACGCGATGGCTGAATCGGTAAACGCACTGACTGGATTCCCAGGTGGGAGGTGGTGGTTTCAAACCTCAGTCAAGTCACGTCAATCACTTACAACATTGATGCTTGTCGCTACCTAGCTTGGCACTCAGCATTAATAGGATAGGGAAAAGATAAAAAGCTTTACTTCATCCGTCCCAAGAGTAAGGGTGAAGGACGAATATTTCTCAATCTAAGCAAAATCGGCCTTGGTAATGAATTAATCAAGCTGGTTCCAGCAGGTGATATGTATCTAAATTGGCATAATCTTGAGAGAGAATGCCAAGAAAAGAAAATGGTGGCCATTAGAAGATCTCGGTTCGACTTTTAAAGTATATAAATACAGATGATTTCATCAATTATTCATCCCAAAAGTAGTGGGATATGATGACTGAAGTATTTTACCAATATATTTAGCATATTGCTGTACATTGTAAATTAACGTCGTTATTTCCATCACCCAGCCTTTCCAACACTTTTTCTATATAGCTGTCTAGCAGCCCTGTGACAGGGTCAGTGTACCAGGTAGGTTGGTTGCTGGGATTTTACCTCCTGGCAACAACTAAGGTCATATCTAGATGGGTACCAACTTGTGACAGTGCGCACTCATGGTAACTTTATAGTGCTGCCCCAGTGGGAGACCAGGCTGCCAGCACCTTGACCTGATATCCCACTCAGTCACAATATCCTGACACTGAGCCAACCGGTCCTTGCCCTATCCTAATAATGCTGAGCGCCTGGCTAGGAAGTGACAAGTATAAATTTGTACGTCATTGGTTTGACTTGACCAGATGCATTGGTTCGAATCCCACAATCTGTCAAAACAGGAGACGGACGCTCAACTCATTCAGCCATCCCGTCTGCTGAGTGCAGCAGGAGCAACTACCCTGGTCCCCAATAGATGAAGAAATCAACTAGAATAAAAATATTAACTGCAACACAGACGACTGATTTCAACACGATCAGGCATCTCAGGAAGAGATTTGGTTGGTTGTTGGAGTTTTACATCTTGACAGCATCTAAGGTCATATCATGACTGGTACCGACTTGTGACAGTGTTCACTCATGGCGACTTTGTAGTGCTGCCCCACTGGGAAATCAGGCCGCTAGCATCATGACCGATATCCCACTCGGTCACATTGGTCGTAATGCTTGCATTGCGTTTGATTCGCGGTGGAGGAGGAACCCCCCCTCTCCCCTCTGTCTCTCCCTCCCGGTTACATCACCCTTCCCTGCTTTGCCCTTATAACCGCCCACGCCACTGCCTCCAGCCACTCCGCCTCCTGCCCTCCTCCAGCAGCCTTCACTTTTTTTGGCTTACTCCGACCCGACCCAGCATGGCGTCTATCGCCCGTGGTCGAGGCCGCACTGCCTGGCGGCGCAGCAACAGAAGAGTGCCAGACACCACCGTCCCGGACTCCGCCTCCATGATATCCTCCTCCTCACGCCGCCCCTCAGAGGCCGCCCACTGGATCACCTCCGCCGAGTCGACAATGGACACCACCGCCCGCTCCATCGAGCGCCTCGCCGGGATCGTGGAGGCGATGGCCATCACCCACGCCGCTTCCCAACTGACTCCAGCTGCTGTGCAGCCTCCCCCGGCCGTCGCCCCACCGGGCTCCATGGCCTATGATGCCCCACCAGCACCGCCTCACCAGCCTACTGTCCAGCAGGCACTCAATCTGCAGTACCAGTGCTTCGCCCGGCATTGGAAGACTCCCGCCGCTGCCGCCTCCAGGACAGCCGTGCTCTACACGTCACCCACACGTCCGCTGCCGAGGCCGTCCGCGAGATCCTCGAGTCCGCCGAGGCATATAACACAGCGGAAAGCGAAAAGGTATTCCCTCAGGCCACATTTTCCCCCACAACCTGGTGGAGAGGGGGGCGGAGGGGAAGGCGGTGAAGAAGGGGGAGGCAACCAGGGAGAAGTATAGCCTCACCCACCGGATGGTTGAGGCCCACCTTTCTTTCCCTTCCGACTCCATCCCTGCTCTCAGCCACCACACCCTAACCATTCTCAGGGACAACCTCACCATTCCCTGGCCTACCGTCTGCCGGTACTCGGAGACGGTCTTCACCTGGATCATGGACGGTAGGCTCCCCGACATGTGGCACGACCCCGTAGCCATCAATGCCATCCAGCTGTCTAGCTTGCTGTCGCCCTCCCCCGGGGAGTGGGGCGGCCCCCACACCATCGCACGCGCTGATGTCACCCTGGCCCCAGGCAGCCTCGGCCTGACACTAAGACCATCACAGGACCCTCGGCTGCCATTGCCCTCTTCATCCTGGCCTCTCCATGCTCCGCGCTCTGCCCCATCGCAGCCTGATACGTGGCCATCGCCCTCGTCCTGGCCATGCCCCACACCCCAGCTTTCATCATGCATTCGGGGCAGCTGCTTGACCCTCGGACGCTCACCTCGATACTCCGCGCCGCCCTCCATGCCATGTCGGTGCCGGCCCCGGACTCATTTTCCCTCCACAGCCTCCACCGAGGCGCCGCCCAGGCTTGCCAGTGGGCCGGGATCCCCCTACAGGATATCATGGACCAGGGGACCTAGACCTCTGAGGTGGTGCACGCTTACCTGCCCCGCCTCGCTCCCCATGCCTTCTCCTCCCATTTGGTGGAGGACTCTTCGGGCCTCTTCCCTCCACACTGACTCTTCCCAGGATGACCTCACACGCCGGCAGGTCCTGACATTTCCGAGTCTTGACATCATCCTGATTGAGCATGTTATTGTATACCTCATTTTACCTATATTCCTTGTATGCATCGTTCGTCATGTTCTCAGTATGTCATTATCCTTTCATTTTATCCTGAATAAAATGTTTTTTCTCCACCCCAGCCTCTGTTCCTCCTTCGTCGCATTTCATCCTGACACTGAGCCAACCAGTCCTGAAGAGAAAATGCTGACAAAGGAGGTGAGTGACCTTTTAAATGGGCGAGCTGCAACTCACTGCCGCCCACCTGCCATGAAGTCAACCCCCCACCCCCTCCCACCCACCAACCCCACCTCGACCCGACAGACTTTTATCGGTTATCAGATGTATCGGATGTATCGGATGTATCACGATATATTGGTCGGTCTGTTAGACGTCGTAAAAGGATCAGAAATCATTTCACATCAGATGGTTGGTTAGTTGTTGGAGTTTTACGTTCTGGCAACATCTCAGGTCATATCAGGACTGGTACTGACTTGTGAATACGGGTATTGCAGCACCTCTGATAACTATCTGCTAAAATACCTCAGGGAGTCTGATGCCCCTGCCTTGCAAAGTTGTAAACCACTGCCTTGTGGTACAGGTTGTTGATAGAACCAAAGGCTAAGGGAGCAAAGCCTAACAGAAAACCATGTTATCATGGCATCATTAATGGCAGCGATGAATGGAACTCCCAACATCACCCGATGAGCCACTGCAGGGACAAATAGCTTGCACCTATCTTGGGGTGTTCTTACCAGTGTGAGACCTCTATTTGCTCCCTGAGAGAGTGCTGGTAGTAACTTACAAAAGCCAGCAGCACTTCAACACTTTGCAAGCAGCTTTTATGAAATGCACAACTGCATGAAAGTTCCATAGACTACACCAACTAATCACCAAAGCCTGGGAGGAGGGTTCTGTACCACAGGCATAGAAGGATGCCAGCATTGTTACCATCTACCAGAAAGGAGATCGAATAGACTGTGGGAAGTATAGAGGAATCTATCGTCTTTCCATAGCAGGCAAGATCTTCGCTAGGATCCTCCTCAATAAAATATCTATTCACATAACACTAGAAGTAGTTCCGGAGACACAATGTCGCTTCAGATCCAAACAGAGCACAGTTGGCATCATATTTTGTCTCCAACAACTACAAGAAAGGTGCATTGAGCAGGACAGACCACTGTGTTTGTCGACTTCACAAAGGTGTGTGATACAGTCTTGAGGACCGGGCTAAGGCAAGTACTGAGAAAGTACGGATGCCCGGAGAAGTTCACAACTATGATTGAGGCTCTACATATGGGAATGATGGCAAATGTTAGTCTTGGAGGAGAAGTCTCAGAAACGTTTGGTGTTACAAATGGTGTCAAGCAAGGCTGTGTACTGGCCCCCATGCTCTTCTCCATCTTCCTATCGGCAATGCTCAATGAGGCCTTCTGAGGCATGGGAGATGGCATCTAGATACAGTCTAGACAAAGTGCTGACCTATTCAAGGTCACACACTTCAGAGCAAATACCAAGACTACCCACATACTGGTGAGAGAGATGCTATTCCCAGATGACTGTGCAATTGTTGTCCACTCTACTGAAGAGATCCTGAGATCTCCGATTCCTCAAACAAGTTTGGCCTGAAGATTTACATCAAGAAGATGGAAGTGCTGTACCAACCCAACTCTACAAGAACCCGAGAGGAGGATAGCATGGTTGATAGAAACAAGCTGAACTCTGTTCAGCAATTCACCTACCTCGGAAGCACTATATCAAGTGATGGATGTATTGATGCTGAGATACAAAGGAGGATGGCCAGGGCTAGCACATCTTTCAGTCGTCTACACCAGAGACTCTAGCACAACCACCATGTGTCTGCATGGGTGAAAGGCAAGATCTACTGCACAGTCATGCTAGCGACCCTACTATATGGAGCCGAAGCCTGGACAGTGTACAGATGACAGGTGAAAAAGCTGCAAGCCTTCATGATGTGACATCTGCATTCAATCTTGAGGATAACCTCGAAGGACAAACTGACAAATAAGGAAATACTCGATCAGACAGGGCTGTCCTTTATGGAAGATCTTCTGAACAGAAAAAACCTCTGGTGGACGGGACACGTGATGAGAATTTCAACAGACAGGCTACCAAATCAGATCCTCTATTCTCAATTTTCTTCTGGTCAGAGAAAGAGCGGATGCCCCCATCTCTGGTTCAAGGATACTATCAAGAGAAACCTGATGCTGAGAGACATTAAGACCTACCGATTGACCTCACTCTCACAGTAGAGAGCTACATAGAGAACCTGGTTAAGTTATGAAAGCAGTCTTTGTCGCATTGCGACCGACACCATGATGCTGACCGACTTGTGACAATGCGCATTCATGGTGACTTTATAGTGCTGCTCCACTGAGAAATCAGGCCACCGACACCATGACCCAACATCGCAACTGACACTGAGCTCACAAGTCTGTGGCCTATCCTATTAATGCAGAGTGCCAGGCTAGGAAGCGACTAGTATCAATTGTATAAAATTATCATTGGTTTGACTCGACCAGGAACCAAACTCCGATCTGCCGCTTGCGAGGGCCGTGCTCTACCTGTTCGGCCACTGCACCCGGTCTATATCGGTGAGACGTGCAATTGATTGTCACTCGATAACAGGGCACCAGCTATGTTAGAACAACATCGGTCTGATATTACAGTTGTCCTTTGAAGACACGTATTACTATGCACATATGCATATATGTATGCATATATGCATTTGTAAGCATATACATACGTATATTACAATATATATATATACTGTATACATATATGTATAAGTATATCCTCTTTCACAATTAAGGATTCTAATTGTGCATAGGTTGTCTGCGTCCCACTCCCACCCCACCCCTACCTCCACCCCTACCCTCACCCACACGCCATCTGCCTTTGCCGCTATGAGTATGATGACGGCGACATCTAGCGTGACGTCATGCATAGCATCCGGCCCTTAGCGCATGCGCGCAATTCCTTCCAGTCGCCATTAGCTCGTCCCACAACAACCAGCCAATCGCTGCCTTCGTTACAGAAGAGGCCGTGGACCGAGGGTAAGCATAACCGCCGTAAGCCTCGCACTAATTGGCTGTAACTTGGCGGGCAGCAACACTCGCCTTTTTAGGAAGCTCAGAAAGAAAGAGAAACTCTGGGAATTTCCAACGTGCAGCCTGAACCACTCCTGCTGTGGGATATAGTCCGTGCTCACATTTTTTGTTTGTTTGTTCGTAAAATAGTTTATTCATCAGAATATATAAGTTGTTTTCAGCACCGAGGCACTGGTCTTCTGGCCGTTTACATGACATTGTAAATAGGTAGATCAGCAGGTACTGAGGTAGGGGGATATTAGTAGATCATGAACAAGGTTTGCGTGTTAGCGGGTTAGCCATAATAAGTTCAGTATTATGGGCTAGGCTGGTAGGTCACTGCAAAAACTGTGCTGTTATTATGGGTACGGTGTATGTGATAGGGTGGGTGAGAGAATGGAGCCCTCACCCCCCCACCCCCCACCCCCACCCACCCTCCAATTGCCGACCCTCAACCCGGTATGCTCTGCCACCTGATATATAGAGGGTAGTTTCACAACCAAATGTTGCTCTAATAATAATGAACAATTAATAGAGAGCAGTTACCAGCATGTGCATGTTTGTTGGGTGTTCGCATCCTAGCAACATCTGAGGCTATACTGGACACGGTGGCCGAATCGGTATAGAGCGTGGGCCTCGGGTGTGGGAGATCTGGAATTCGGTTCCGGGTCGAGTCAAACCAATCACTTATAAAGTTATAGTTATACAATTAATACTTTTTACTTTCTAGCCTGGTGCTCGGCATTATTAGGATAGGACAAGGACTGTTTGGTTCAGTGGCAGGATAACGTGCCTGAGTCACAGTGCTGGCGGCCTGCTTTCCCAGTGGGGCAGTACTACAACGTCGCCATAAGAGCGCGCTGTCAGAAGTCAGTACTTGTCCTGATATGACCTTAGATGTTGTCAGGACGTAGAGCTCCAACAACCAACCAGCTATAAGCGCCAAGAGTAGGCAATAGAATCCATTGTGCCCATGCCAGTAAGCACTAAGTAAGGCACACCGAATGGCATGGCCAGACACTGCAATTCGGCAGACTGGCTACAGTGATAGCTCGACCAGAGTGTTTACACAGCACGCGTCTGTGATTACCTCCACACACCGGTCACGTGACCATGTACACACAACCCGGACTGTTGAGGGTCAGAGGCTGCAGTGTGCCTGCCTCTCCAGGGACTGACCCACCATGAGGTTATATGTGTGGCCATGCGCACCGACCTAGCCAATAGGAGTTCCTTATTCGAGTGATATATATGTGTCATGTATAAGCATTATGCGAGTATAAAGGCGTGACAGTGTGATTATTATCATTATTATTGTCTATCACTATTGTTGTAAACTCATTAGGTGCAGAGCATGCTCCACCCCACACGACCGGTTGCGCCACCACCGGCACCAATCCTAACCACAGATGCTCTACGCTGTCATTCACCCCTGGGAATTTTGGCTTTAGGCTAGGGCTTAAAGTTGCATAGTCCGATGGTTTTGCATTTTGGTAATTTTTCTGAGATAAATATATTAAATTGATCGTTCTAATCTACCTTATTTCAAGTTAAAGTAACTTTGATTTTAAATGGATAAGTTTTGAGATATTTGAAATTCAAACATGCAAACTTAGTTTTGGCAAGCACGCCAAGAGTCTGACACCATAGGTTTCAACAGTAACAGATTCTATCAAATTGTCTCAGTGTTCCCTTCTATGCGGCAATAAATGCTTAATATGTGCATCAATATCTAAGTTAGATATGTAGAGTCAAATCTATATAATTATTTTGGCTTTGAAAATGTGATGCTTTATCGGACTATGCAGCTTTAATATTCCCTATGCCAGAGAATTTGTCAGTATCTCAACCAACTTCTTCTGTTCCTTCATTCTTTGTACTATAGCCGGCCTTTACATATAAATATATATATATCTATTTAAATAGTTGTTTGCACTAACCTCCCAGGCAAGGAGCCACGCAGACAGGTAGGCGCGGATAGGGTGATTGCATCATGGCACCTAGGTAGTGTAATGGTTAGCACAGTAGCCCTGGAATGGCAAGGGGTTGTGGGTTTGAAACCTGCTCTAGGTGCAATATTTCCCATTTTCATCAGCCAACATGACATTGGTTGCTGTGACCTATCATCTCCTGTATAAGCTATGTGTTGTATGGTTGTTGGACCTGCCCCATGTATGTTTATGTATATGTATATGTATACAGTATAACCCTGTTAAGCCAAACTCGAAGGGACCCTAGAAATTTGTTTGGATTAACCGATTATTGGTTTAACCAAGCTTTGGCTTCTACTTTGACTTGGCTTTGGCAAAAACGTGGGTGCATTTCCAACGGGAGTGATAGCGATAGTGGTGCTCGCACCAGCTCGGCGGCTACTCGCGATGGGTTTGCCACCCTGCGTGCAAACCCAAGTCGCCCAAGCCGCTGCCATCAGCGGTTCGGGCGATAGTAGCATTCGGTGGACGAGACGCTACTGACACTCCATTAATAATATTAATATAATGTATATATATTTCACAATATACAATGGATGTGGACACTTTGTGTCAATTGTGTTATCATTGCTTTACTCAGTCATTGCTTTTGACTGCATGACTCGAACTCACGACTTCCCATATGCTCGTCCCCTAGGAATTGTAAGTGTTTCAAATGGTTTACGTCTGTAAGTTCTTTTATGGCCCTGTCACTTTACGACGCTTCTCACCGGCGTGCCGCCAACGCACAAAATAAGTTGTATGCATCGAGACATGTCCAACTTTTCGGTGGTTTGGGAAAAAGTTTGACGTCAGGGCAGCGTGTTAATAGCACGCGGCGAACGTGTGTCTACGTGTGTGGCGAAAAAAAACAAAAAGAGGTTGGTGCGCCATCCTGATATCACCTGAGCTAGGACGTAAAACAACAAAGCAACAATTTGGCGCAACATGTGGGAACAACCGTCACGCGCGCGCGGCATGCGCATACCATTCGCATAACGTTATTCCAGCGCATCCAACGGATCTCGACATGCGCCTAACGTCCCCGTAACGGTCGCACACACACGTTGGCACGCATTGGCGTGCATCGAATGTTTTGCGCACCGATATGCGCCAACGTGTGGGTGCGACCGTCGCTGTCACTCAAAGTGTACCGACGTGTACCGACGCGTGCCTAATGCATGCGTAATGCTTCCCGACGTGTCCCAACGTTTCGCCAAAAAGTGACACACATCAACGCGTGTTGGAGAGAAACGTTGTAATGTGACAGCCCCATAAGTCCCTACAAGTACATACATACAGGCAATGCATTTACATTTTCACACACAGGGTAAGTTAAACAATTATGCAGCTTATAACTTGTACAGGAGCCAGAGAGTGCTCTAATCGATTAGACCACTCCGGCCTGTTATGTCGCCAGACTATCCGATCTCCTAACTGGAGCTAGTATACCGAGCTCACAGTGTGACAGTGGAGTAAGGTGGCCGACTCATGGGCACCGGATATGGGGCTGACCAGTCAGGTTTCATGGTAATTACTGCGCATGCTCAACCCACCTGCCTCCCACAGAACGGGGGCTGCAGCCGTCTGAGTTTCCCTATTGTGGGGTTTGTTTTCAGCTTCAATAAAGTGTTGTGAGTGTAATGAAAATGGGAAATATTGGTCATAGAGCAGGGTTCGAACCCACACCTCTTCCATTCGGGGCTAGTGTGCTAAACTCTTTGTTTCGTGTTGTTGTTGCTTTACGTCCTAGCAACATCTAAGGTCATATCAGGACACGTGCCGACTTGTGACTTGCCCACTCATGGCGACTTTATAGTGCTGCCCCATGGGGAGATCAGGCTGCCAGCACCATGAACTGATATCCCACTCAGTCACATTATCCTGACACTGAACCAATCAGTCCTTGCACTATCCTAATAATGCCGAGTGCCAGGCTAGGAAGCGACAAGTATCAATTTTTAAGTCATTGGTTTGACTCGACCAGGGTTTGAACCCACGAACCCATGGATTCGGATCCCCCGATCTCCCAAAACAGCAGACGGATGCTCAACTCATTCAGCCATCCCGCCTGGTCCTTGTTAAACCGCTACACCACCTAGAATTCCTGATATCATCACCTTTTCCATGTATACCTGTCTATGTGGTTCCTTGTAGACTAAGACACTCGTCCCATAAGAACTGTAAGTGGTTGAAATGGTTTAAGTCCATAAGTCGTTTTAATGCTTACACTTATGTACATACAAGCGATGCATTTACAGCCTATGCTCAACGATCATACAGCCCATAGCTTGTACCGAGCACAGGCCTTGGCAACCAGTGTCATGGGGGTGATGAAAATGGGAAATATTGCACCTTGAGCAGGATTCAAACTCCCACAAATTGCATTCCGAGCTAACTATTACACCACACAGGCTGCCTGATGTCATCACTCTATCCATGCCCACCTGTCTATTTCACTCCTTGCCTGAGAGGTCAGTGCAGATTACTACACTAGCAATGCATCAATAGATATCCATGTAAGTTTGTATAAATTGACATGAGGACAATCAATACCCAACTCAGTGATTAGAGCAGAAAGAGGAAGCTCACCGGAGTACATTGATAACTTACCGATCCCGCCAATATTTGTTGCATCGGGTCGCCTAACACAGCGATTGTGTATGGGACCGGATGTAACACAATACCACACCGACCCTCCACCATCCCTGTTGTAGTCCCCCAAGGACTGCGGTTAAGGTCTCATAGAGTGGTCTACTGGTAGAGCGCAGTCCTCCCGTGTGGAAGATTGAGAGTTTGATTTCCAGTCGAGTGAAATCAATTACTTACAAAATTGATACTTGGTGCTACCTAGCCTGGCGCTTGGCATTATTAGGATAGGGCAAGGACTGGTTAGCTCAGTGTCAGGATAATGTGACTGAGTGGGATATCAGGTCATGGAGTGGCGGCCTGGTCTCCCATTGGGGCAGCACTATAAAATCACCATCGGTGCGCACTGAGACAAGTCAGTACCCGTCCTGATTTGACCTTAGTTGTTGCCAGGACGTAAAATTCTAACAACCAACCATAGAGGATGTCTACCACCAACCAGCCCTCTGATGGCAGTGGGGAGAACTAGCATTTTAAATAATAAAAACATGGAGAAAACATCACCTTATTGCATCTACCTTAACATTACATAATTCGATGAGAGCACGATATTTTCAAAAGCAAACCACTTACCTGAATCTGATCCTACAGATTCAAATAGAATTGATTTCACAATAAATAGCTCAACAATTCACCATTTAGTAAGGGGACCGTGCTCCAACCTATAGTAAATTAACTTACAGTGGTAGTCCTAATATATTTATTTTAAAAATATATCGCAGATACTGTTGTTTGTCGTCCTATGAA
>CM059193.1:47524026-47593808 GCA_030323885.1 Branchipolynoe longqiensis | reverse complement strand
AGAACATTGGAGATCCTCCGCAAACTACGCGGGCGCAGGAAGGCCAGTAGAAGGGAGCTGGAGCAGGTGGGGGGGTTGCTCGCTCACTGTGCCAAGGTCGTCCGGGGCGGGCGGACCTTCTCTAGGCGGTTCTATGATCTCATGTCTAAACTTAAGCAACCTTTCCATAGAATTAGGCTAGGCACCGGAGTTAGGGAAGACCTCGACTGGTGGCTGAATTTTGCAAGTAGCTTTAACGGGAAAGCCAAGATTCTTGGGAAGTTTGCCCCAGTCATATCCTGTTACAGTGATTCTTCCAAGTGGGGCTTCGGTGCCCTGCATGGCAGCGACTGGACTGTCGGCGCATACACAGACTCAGCTGAAGACATCCTTGACAGTTACGTCGGTCATCACCACTTCCGTCCTCCGGAGGATGTCTGGACCGCCCACATCAATGTGCAGGAGATGTGGGCGGTCTACGCATCCTGCGTCCATTGGAGTGTGGGCTGGGGCAATACCGCTGTCATCTTCGTCACCGATAGCTCTGTCGTGCTGGCAGCCCTTAATACGGGCAGGTCTAGGAGTGCCGAAATCATGCACTTCTTGCGCAGAATATTCTGGTTCTCGGTTAAATACAATTTTACCTTTACTTCTGTTTATATACGTAGTGCTGTTAACGTAGTATGTGATGCCTTAAGTAGACTGTGTGACAAGGATAGTGCCGCTAGAATCAGGAGTGTCGATGGTGCCAGAATGCTCTGTTGCAGCGACACCTTTGACCGATCGCTCGTCTCTTTCAGTGAGGGCAGCCCTGAGAGCCGAGCAGCAGCAGTACCAGCATCAGGCATACGCTCAGAACTCAACAATAGCGAGGGCCACGCAGATCAAGAAATATTTAAGATATGCTGAGCTTTTCCATTCTTCAAGGTCTCCCATACCATGCTCCGAGGAGCAGGTGGCCCTATATGCCGCCTGGTTGGCGAGGGACCTTGCAGTCCCCATCCACCCTGATGACCGCCAGCGTCAAGGCCTTCGCCATGGCGATGAGAACTTCGATTACTTTCTGGATAATCGGTTGAGCATGGGCCTGTCATCGAGCCCCTTTATTTTTTCCAAGATTTCGGACTTCATCGTGAGATGCGGTGTTCGCGAAGGCTTGGCCAGAGTCGTAAACTACCTTGATGACTTCTGTCTAGTCGGTGGGACGCGTTCGGAGGTCCAGGGCGCTCAGAGAACCCTCATCCATATCTTGAGAAGACTGGGGTTTTTTGTTAACTTCAAGAAGGTCAGTGGTGTCGAGACCAAGGTTAGGTTCCTTGGCATATTCATAGATTCGGTACGCCTCGAGCTTAGCCTTCCTCCGGATAAATTAGAGAGAACATTAGAGATCCTCCGCAAACTACGCGGGCGCAAGAAGGCCAGCAGAAAGGAGCTGGAGCAGGTGGGCGGGTTGCTCGCTCACTGTGCCAAGGTCGTCCGTGGCGGGCGGTCCTTCTCTAGGCGGTTCTATGATCTCATGTCTAAACTCAAGCAACCTTTCCATAGAACGAGGCTAGGCACGGGAGTTAGGGAAGACCTCGACTGGTGGTTGAATTTTGCAAGTAACTTTAACGGGAAAGCCAAGATTCTCGGTAAATTTGCCCCAGTTATATCCTGTTACAGCGACTCTTCCAAGTGGGGCTTCGGTGCCCTGCATGGCAGCGATTGGACTGTCGGTGCATACACAGACTCGACGGAAGACATCCTTGACGATTACGTTGGTCATCACCACTTCCATCCTCCGGAGGATGTCTGGACCGCCCACATCAACGTGCAGGAGATGTGGGCGGTCTACGCATCCTGCGTCCGTTGGAGTTCGGGCTGGGGCGATACTGCGGTCATTTTCGTCACCGATAGCTCTGTTGTGCAGGCAGCCCTTAATACTGGGAGGTCTAGGAGTGCCGAAATCATGCACTTCTTGCGCAGAATATTTTGGTTCTCGGTTCAATACAATTTTACCTTTACTTCTGTTTATATACGTAGTGCTGTTAATGTAGTATGTGATGCCTTAAGTAGACTGTGTGACAAGGATAGTGCCGCTAGAATCAGGAGTGTCGATGGTGCCAGAATGCTCTGTTGCAGCGACACTTTTGACCGATCGCTCGTCTCTTTCAGTGAGGGCAGCCCTGAGAGCCGAGCAGCAGCAGTACCAGCATCAAGCATACGCTCAGAACTCAACAATAGCGAGGGCCACGCAGATCAAGAAATATTTAAGATATGCTGATCTCTTCCATTCTTCTAGGTCCCCCATACCATGCTCCGAGGAGCAGGTGGCCCTATATGCCGCCAGGTTGGCAAGGGACCTCAAGTATGTATCGGTCATTAACTACCTCAGTGGCCTAAATTACTTCCTTAAGCAAAACGGCGAAAGGCCTATAGACTACACAAACTTTGTCCTTTCTTCTACGCTCAAAGGTATTCGTAGAGCTAAGTCGGATATCCCGAGGCGCGCTATGCCTCTCCTTCCCCATATGCTTCGCAAGATCTTCGCCTTGTTAACTAATAACCCCGGCCACGTCGCCTGGCGCGCAGCAGTCCTCTGCTCATTCCGTGGGCTGTTGCGTAAGTCCCAGGTCACCTTGTCGGATTCCTCCTTATTGAGATCGGACTTCCAGTTTTATGACTGGGGGCTGATTTTGACTGTCCGTCGCTCCAAGACGATCCAGTTTAACGAAAGGGTCCTCGAGATCCCGATATCTAGGTGTCTTGAGACTGACATGTGTGCGGTTTACTGGACCGAGCTGGACCAAACCATCTCAGGCAGCCTTCCGCATTCCATGCGGCGGCGGGAGTTCCGCCCCCTTTCCTTACTCGGCCTATCAGGAGACCCTAAAAAATGTTTCAGCCAGGGCTGGGCTCGATGCCGCCTCCCTCTCGTCCCACTCACTTAGGAGGGGGGGTTGCACCTTCCTTTCCATGTGCGGAGCCACCATAGAGGAGCTGAAGGTCCGGGGCGACTGGGCGTCCGAAACTGTCTATTCATATCTCAAGACTCCGCTCGGCACAAGGATTGTGAACGACATGAGGGTCGGGGTGGCGCTATGTTCGAGTCAGGCTGGCGTTGGGTTGGGGGGAGACGCTTAGGCGTCTCCTTGGCCTATATTTTGCTGCCCTGACACAAATAAAGTCTCCTACCCATCACCGCCTCTTGTCTCTCTCCTTGCCGTAGCCCAACTTTATAGAGAGTATAATGTATTATACGTATATAAAAGGGGCGGAGCTCTCGCTTGCTTATCTTAATATTATTACGATATGCTTCTGTTATTATATTGTCCAATCGCTGACTTGCCCGGATTTGCCCCGGTCCTGGCCTACCCCAGCGCCACCACCTGTGGGTTCCTGGCACTACTTGCCCGGGCTGTCAGTCTCTCTCCTGCCTTTGAAAAAAATTTTCTTTTACCGGTAGCCTATATTTTGCTGCCCTGACGCAAATAAAGTCTCCTACCCATCACCGCCTCTTGTCTCTCTCCTTGCCGTAGCCCAACTTTATACAGGTACAGTACAACCCCGTTAAACCAAGCTTGGTTAAACCAAACGATCGGTTAATCCAAACTTTTTTCAAATGGCAAAATACTATCATTTATCATATAAAAAAGTTGTTAACGCTGCATAGTCCAATGAAAATATCAAATTTTCAAAACCAAAACAATTATCTAAATTTGATTTGACATATCTAACTTAGATACTGGTGCACTTATTAAACATTTGTCACCACACAGAAAGGAATACCTAGGCAATTGAATAGAACCTGTTACTGCAAAAGCCTATGGGGTCAGAGTTTTGAAAAGCTTCCCAAAATTAATTAATTAAGCTAAAGTAACGTACATAATAACGATCAACCTAATGTATTTATTTGAGAAAATTTCAGAAACTCAAAACCATCAGACCATGCAACTTTAAACCAGTCATTTAATCCAAATTATCGGTTAATTCAAACAGAATTTCAGGCCCCAGACCACTTCAGGTACAGTTAAACCAAACTTTCATGTAGTTATAAGATCATCTGAGACCCCACCGACGTTTTTATAGGATAAATGGTAGAATTTTGAAGGGACCTTACAAATTTGTTTGGATTAACCGATCGTTTGGTTTAACCAAGCTTGATTTAATGGGGTTATACTGTATGTACATAAAAAAAACAATAATCAAAGTGTCCACATACATTGTATATTACATGCGCAATACACTCTTGCTCAAAGTCAAAGCAAAAGCTTGGTTTAAGCAATGATCGGTTAATCCAAACAAATTTCTAGGGTCCTTTCAAGTTTGGTTTAATGGGGTTATACTGTATATGTATATGTGTATATGCATAAAATTACATTACCGCTTCTATATATACATATATATATATATATAACCGTTCTAGCGTTAATTCCAAATGATTTCGATGGTTTCCTGGGCCTGCCTCTCCGTCCCTCAGCCAGTTGACCGCCTTCGATGGATGAAACCCGGGCTAAGGGTGGACAGCTTGTGGTGCCACATATGTACGGGCTCTACCCCTCCCGCATTAAATATGGATTTATTACTTTCTTGGTGTACTGGCTCTATCCCCGCCGCATTTAGATGTATATTGATCAATGTTATTCTGAAATAAAGCAGCCGGTGGACTCTGCCACCGCTGTCACTTATAAACACCCGAGATATTCCTACTTGTTATTCATGTTTACGTTAATAAGGTAGTTACAAGTCCCCCAGAAGAAGAGGGTTAGACTATGCACGGCCAGTGGGGCAGAAGGCCCTTAATACTAGAGATATAAATGAATCATTGGCATAGAGTTGACCATAGCGGTTAAAGTTGCATAGTCCGATGGCTTTCGAATCTTTGCATCACATCTGAGATCAATATATTAGATTGACTCTTATAACCTACTATTCATTATTCCTGAGTCATTTTGATGGAAAATGGCTAATTGTGCAGCAATTTGAGCTGAAAGAACCCAAAATCATTTTGGCAAGCTTGTCAAAAGTATTGTTGTTGACTCAGATTCAGATCTTGTGATGATCACATGCTGAGGAATGTCCTAGTAATGTCTAGGTAGTCTGCAACCTGACTAATGCCATATATGGTACTGGAAATGAGGGTAGGACTAATAAGGTCACGAGATTGACCTAATTGGTTAGGGGTATTCCTGCCTCATGGCTGTCTTAAAGTAGTTTCCCAAAGGGATGGGGTAATTAATTCACTGATTATTCTCTATGTGCTGCCCTAATGCCTTAGTTAATGCACCAGTACCTAAGTTGGATATATAGAATCAAATGTAGGTAAGTGTTTTGGTTTTGAAAAAAAATGTTTCATCGGACCATGCAACTTTAATATACTAAGGGACCAGTTGATAGTAAGGAATGCAAGGAACGTTTCCATCACTTTTTAAGAGCTCACAACTTTATTTCTGTTCCTACTGATACAATCTAAGTTCACCAATTATCACCAATATGAATAGAGAATTCCCCTCCCATCTTTTAGCATTAATAAAGTTTTGAATTTCCACAATTAAAGCCTAAATGTTGTCTCAAACATCAGAGCATGCAAAAGGACTCCCGATGGGTCTGAGCTCGACCCTTCTACATTGCTAGGAGAGTAGCGTGGGATGCCGTGGCATGTCTCCTAGCAATGAGTTACAGCAGTGAACCCTTCCCCGCATTTGATGGCCAATGCGGGCCTGTCTTGGTGAGCAGCCCGCATTTCCAAATGAGGGTTGAACAACCCAAGCCTGCACCGGCCACAGCTTAATTATAGTCTCGCCCACTTCACGGCCCCCTCAGACAAACACCAGGAACTGATATTTGTCTAAGAAGGAAAAAGTGAGCACGACTATAACGGGCTGGTTCGCGGCTGCAAAATAAAAATAACCATGCTCGCAACCCCCGCAAATTGTTGCCGACGACCGGGAGGCTTGGTCCTCGTCTTCTCGTGTTTTCTGTACGATCCCCACCATAAACAGTTCAGACCTAGTTGTCAAATCTGAAAGTTGAAGTGATAGCGAGTAATACCAACCCAGTTCCCTGGTCAACATTTTCACTGTTTGGTTTTCAAAGTTTTACTTGAAATTTGCTATTTAGTAATTTTAATTTTACTTAATATTTTTATTATCCTTTTTTATTTTACAAGCAACACTCGGGTGAAAGTTGAAGGCAGCTCTCACCTACTGTCCACATTAAAGACATTAATCGATGGAAATAACTGATTAATAATCAGATTTCAGTGTGGTACAATCTATGAAGGGGAACACAAAACATCAAAATTCCATCGATTAAAGTCGGACATGGTCAATAAAAATTTCTGAAATATGCTGAAAGGTGTATTAATAGGCCAAACAGAATTTGGTGTTTTCATTGTTTGTCTACTTTTTTTCTTTTTTTTTCAAGCCATTTTTTTCCCTATTCACATTTTTATTTTATTTTGTACATAGTTTATAACAAAAACCAACATAAAATTTTCAATCCTGGATAACATGGATAGAGATAAACATTACAAAATTAATGGTTATTGTTCTACAGAACATTCTGAGAAAACCAATGTATATAATAGTCGTGGCTCTATTGATAACAATACTGAATCACTCGATCCTATAAGAACAACATAAGGATCGATTATAGGACAATCAAGCCCGCAAACACAGTATGGGAATGCTTCTTCTAGCTAACAATGTGTTCCTAATGTATCTGATTCAGTCTTTAAGACATAATATAGGCACTCTAGCATTTATATAATTAGGTGCTCTAGTTTGAATACATTAGGACTATTCTAATGAATATCCCTTGGGTATTAAACGAGTACAGAATCTGGTTATGCGCTAGCTTTTGCTAGACCACATCTTAAGTGGCTAGCATGGTTTGATAGTTAGATAACAATTGCTAATGTAGGTCCAATGCGCCATTGCCTTCAAATTTACTAGGTTTTTACCTTTTTAAGTTTTCAGTAGTTTTTGTTATTTTTATTAACTACTAAAGCCAAAAATCCAGAGTGATATCCAATTTTGTTACAGGGTAAATTTAAATACTGACCTTGTTGTAGCTGATTAACATGTGAAATCACAACGACTACACAAGCGATTTAGTATGTATGGCAATGAAATAACCGGCATTAGTCAATTGTTACCTGTACAGTTGTACACTTCCAGGTAGCCAACGGGGTTTAGTAACCACTGGCTCTTTACCAGTGGGACTTCCACTTGTGCTGGCTGCTGCGGTATCCCCGGCTTCCGTGACCTTATGAGGCTGAAGATGCTTGGGTAAGCTTGATTGCAGCTTATCAGTTGTGGCCTTGGACAAGTCAAGCGAGTCGACCTTGCCGTCCCAGTCCAGGGCTTGCACACCAAAAGCTAGTGCAAACTTCATGTTCATATCAGCCCAGGCACGAGTCTGTTTTTCGTGCTGTCCTAACATAAAGTTATAACGCTCATCTGCCTCAGTTACTTTAGCATTGGCGCTCTCTGTTGCCGCCTTAAATTGGTCATTAAGGGTGGTCCAGATAATGTGCGTCTGCGATACTTTTACCGCCTCCAGGCGGTTCATCCAATAATCAGAAACATCACTGATGATGTTTTTATACAAATCCAACGTCTGCTGAGACTCAATGCTTGAGTCTATTTGTAGCGCCTCTTGACAAGTGGGTGGTAAGCACTCGTAGCGTGCCAACAGTCGTCTCTTAGACTCAATGGACAACTCCGGATTAATGATAATTGTCCCATGTTCAACATCCAGTGTTTGTTGAACGCTAGTGGAAGGCTGAGCCCGACGTTTTAAGTCTTTGCGGGCTTTGCGAGTCATAATTCTCACCGTATTTAGAGATGGGTCCAGAGCAGGCTCTGACTTCCGTTTAGTAGAACCAGCTTCTTTGGCTGCGGATTTACCTGCAGCTGCATCCAGTTGTGCCTGGTTAAGACTTGCAATCTTAGCACATTCTGAATCGCCAATGACGTGCATGGCATGAGCAAGGGTGACTTGGTCAGACGACCTCTCCAATGGTGGGTCTTCTATCCCCCCAACAAAGTGGGCGTATGATTTGCCCTCATCTGTTTTTTCAGCAGTAAACTCCCGCCGTTTAGTGGCGGTTGTCCGTCCCTTATCAGATTTGGGACGACTTGAACCATGTTTGGATGAACCCGAGGATGAACCCGAGGATGAACCTTCGTGATCCGACTCGTGTTCTCCAATATCACCAGCAATTTGATGGTGAAGTAACACAAATTTACCTGGCTCTCTCCAACTTTCGCCACCATAGACACATACGGCAACAATGTGCTCGTTTTGTGGTAATCTTAAGACATCCGAAATGCCTTGTCTACGCCGGTCTATTCTAAATTCAGGGTCAAAGGTGAACCGACAACGACCTGACAAAGAGGGTTTCTTTGCGATGCGTGCCAGTTGTGTGATTACTGTCTGGTCCCGTCTATGGCCAGAAAGAGAACATCTTCCATATGACATAAGGTGGCGCAGCATTAATCCCCGTCTTGGGGTGGAGAAAGCCACCTTTTTGTCCTTGACCATAGGACAGGGAGTAGTTTTATGAGCATCACAGGACCACTTAGGCACTGTGTACAAATGCTGTTCAGAAATATGGCGAGCCAAACGATCCCAACGTTTATAGGTACGTTTGGGATGCTTTAAATTATCTGGCATTGCAGCGCCACGTTGCAGGAAATAAACACAGTGTAAACATTGATCACCAGGTCTAAAAGTATGTTTATGGTATCGGAGATGGGCAATATCATCCGACGCATATTGCGAACCAGGTAAACCATGGTTATGATTAATTAACTGGTTCAATTGTTCTACATAAGGCTGAAGGCCTGACTGATCGTCATCTACCCAGTCTTCCTCGTCGCTCTCAAAAGTTTTGGGGCGGTAAAGTGGAGGGAGACGTAATTTGTGTCTGCCTTTAGGCGAACTAGGCAACAAGTACATAGCTAACCTACGGGCAGGACGCTTAGGGTCAAAATATTCCTCCCCCAAGTCGGATTCTTTTAACAAACCCAATTCAGCAGCTCTTTTCAGAGGTAAGGGACCAAGAATGTGCTTATTAAACACACAATTAATCTCTTTTGGACATCGTGGAGGAATAACAGCTTTTGGGATGTCGCAATCCCATAAAAGCTCACCTTTCTCCAAATGCGGAAGACGGGATGCCATCTTGCTAAACTCAGGATCACGGGTTGGGTCCTCCATGGGTGATTCCTTCTCCTCAGACTCGTAATCCGTAGAGTCCCCTTTATCCTTTACATATGCGGCTCTCTGAAGTATTTCTTGGCCGACACCTTTTTACGAGGAGAATGCCTAGGTAAATATCCAGAACGAGATCTGGATCCGGACGAAGCTGAAGTTTTCCTTCCCTTGCCACGGGCAGAAGGCGACTTCAACAACTTTTGTCTGGAAAGTCGATCAGAAACAGGTAGTTTAGGTTTAACTGACTTAGTTGTAGATGGGCGTGGAGGCTCATCTTCCACGATGTCACAAGCTCGGAGGTTTTTAACCGTAATGAAACTATCACCCGCATCCATGGGTTCTACAAGTGGCTCGGAGGCCGTTGTGTCTGCCCAGGATTGGGAAGCAGTTTGTAAAGTAATGTCACTCTCAGCCTGAGCATCGGGCGATGTGACTGGAGCGACAGTCAAGCAAAGGGATGTCCTCTCCTCTGACGACATTAGTTGCCATGTCAGCAGAGAGATTGATAGTTTTCTGTGTTATCAAGGAGAACACAGAAACAGTATCCGGGTTGACGGTGGGTCCCTTTCCCACATCTGGAGGTGTTGAGGTGGCCACCTCTGGGCCCAATCGCACGATGCGACCGGGCATAGTAGTGGGCCTCAGCCACTAAATAATTTGCATTCGGCAGTAACTGTTTCGACTCACTTTATAGTGTTGTGTTCTCCTGTGGATTCAGTATTTAAGTTTCCTCCCCAAGAGTGTGAAACTGTTAACTATATATCATGCTTAACCAAAAGCTACCGATATATGCACACAGTTTCCACAAACGGCAGTAACAAATTAAATGTTATTTGGCATACCAACTGTGGGTTCGCACCCAGGAGAAACCAGATGCTAAGTAATGAAAATGCGGCCTTGGCAGAAGACGAGGCTGCAAATCCAGTGGTCCGCATAATGGACCATTCAGATGCTCGCAAAATTGCGAGCAGCCCGCGTTTCTCAGTAAGCCGTTTCATGGGCTTTCTGAATAATGTATGGTATAATATGTACAATTTAGAATAAAATGTGGATATACCAGCATTTGTTGCTACACCTGTGGTGTGCACCATAACTTATCTAAATCACCATTTCAGAAAGTCTACAAAAATTGATTAATAGTACACTGTCCAACACATGACTGTCCTTGATGGAGCGGCTATGCCAAGGTAATTTAGGTACATAATTCCAAATATGGTGCAACCAGTGGTGAATATGACTGTATGTCAGCACTAGATGGTGCAGCTATGATGCAGACTGTGCAGTTTTAACAAACTAATTTACTTTACTCCAATAGTTGGATAATTGGACTTGAATAATTGATTCTATGGCAGATATCAATGGCTCACCTGTGGCATAGTCAATACAGTGAGTGACATATATATAATAGATGCGTACAATGAATGCATGGCAAAATAAATTAAGTAGTAATATCCAGAAGCTGACTTGGTGAATACTAGTCAGCTATTAAGCCTCAACTTAAATTCCTCAGAGTTGGTATTGAATTAAAGAGAATTGAATTTCCTGTCCAATATTTTGAGCACATGACTTTCCACTTTTTTTATAAAATAAGAACTATTCTCATCTATTCTTCTTTTTTGTATCTTACAATTTTATTTACGTTTCTTTTGTGACGATGTTGAGGGTGTGGATATTACATTTTTATGCCAGCTGCTGGTAATAAAAAACGGAAACCGCAGCTATTTTGGAGACAGAATATTTCGTTTTCACTTCCTACTGGACATTAAAGCTGCATAGTCCGATGAAAACATCAATTTTTCGAAACCCAAAACAATTATCTAAATTTAATTACATATATATCTAACTTAAATATTGGTGCACTTAAGAATTATTGAGGCAATTTACTAGAAACTGTTACTGCAGATGCATATGGTGTCGGAGTTTTGGCATGCTTCCCAAAATTAATTTTGCATTTTTGTACTCCAAATATCTCAAAAGTTAGCCACTTATAATAAAAGTTACCTCAACCTAAAGTAGGAAATATTATAATGATCAACCTAATCTATTAATCTCAGAAATGACAGAAATTCAAAACAATCGGACCATGCAACTTTAAGCGCGTCTCCGAGGCACACGTAGGCCTACACGCAAATTGGAAAAGAAAAAAGAAAGAAGACCGTCGCAGAGTATATTGCACATAATAGGCCTACAGGGCTGTGAACGTAATTAGAGTGTGGTCAGATATCTATCTGCATTGTTCCTTGTTCAAAAAAGAGTTCAAATGTTCGCTGTGTTCAATAATGGATCTACAGCAGTGTTGCCAACCTGGAGGTACTGAACATCCTTGAAGTTTTGCGTTGTGGGCATGGAACCTGAGTGGCAGAGCCACAAGATTGCTAGGAGGGTCCTGGGCAAGCCCCCCAGCCCCGACCCTAAAAAATATAATCGCTTTATAATAGTCTATTTGGGTTTCTGCATAACATGATATTTACTTGTATTTAATCAAAAGTACAGACATTCGTAAGATTTTGTTAAAAAGTACAGAATTTGTGCGATTTTTGGTTCAATCCATGACTTGCGTGAGATGACTAATCAGAACCTTCAATTTCCGTGATTCTCATGGGAATTTCGTGAGAGTTGGCGACACTTCTACAGTCGTGTAATTATTGTCTCATTGCTACCCGGGGCCCAGAGAAGACAGAAGCAGAGGTTGGGAATAACACAGCTTTATTTCCATGACAGACAGGGTAACTGGCGGAGTAGTTGATTTCTACTTCTTACAGGTATGAGTGGCCGGTAACTGGGCCCGACATGGAGAATAAGTTATGGTATTTAATCAAGTTGACATTTTAATCATGAGTACAGGACATTTCAAGGATGCGGACCGGCATTTTTCATCAGTCATCAATCCGTCATTAATAAATCACAAAACATTATAACAATCATTAAACAATTATCAAATCTACATCAGGGCAAACATATCAATCATATTAGGTTCAAGTTTTTTCAGTTCAATGGTTTTAGGTTTTTCAAGTTCTTCGTTCATTTTTTGTTTTTTGCTGGGGTTTATTTTTTTTTAAAGATCGAGTTAAGTGCCAGGCCAATACGTGTGTGTGGTGTGTGGTTATGTGATTGCGGTTATGAGTGTTTTGTTCACTTTTCTAGAGTCGGCTGTGCTGATGTAGGCGCGGTGGGCCTGTGATGCCCATCCGGCGAATCGCTGTACCTCCAGTTCGGTGTTGCCGGAGGCGTATGCCACCGTTGCTGCCGTTTTCCTTATGGCGTGAACCAGACGGGGTGGCCGAGTGGGTTGGAGCGTCCGTCTCCCGTGCTGGTAGATCGTGGGGTCGTGGGTTTGAGTCCCGGTCGAGTCAAACCAATGACTTTAAAATTGATACTTGTCGCTTCCTAGCCAGGCGCTCGGCATTATTAGGATAGGGCAAGGACTGGTGTGCTCAGTGTCAGGATAATGTGACTGAGTGGGATATCAGGTCATGGTGCCGGCGGCCTGGTTTCCCAGTGGGACAGCACTATAAAGTCGCCATGAGTGCGCACTGTCACAAGTCGGTACCCGTCCTGATTACCTTAGATGTTGCTAGGACGTAAAACAACAACAAAGACAGGAGACGGATGCTCTAACTCATTCAGCCATCCAGTCTGGTTACTCATGTTTGAAATTAACCCTTTATTTAATGCTTCGGGAAGATGAATTTGACTAGTAAAGTGGATGAGACATCATTTAAAGAAGTGAGAGTAGAGAACAGTATTAGCGAACCACATTCATATATATACAACCCACATGTAGGCAATACACGCACCACTACACTACAGGAACATACACAACACGTGGCTCTGAAATCAAAACCACAAGGCTACGTGCATATACCATATTTTCTTAGTTAGTAGCCGATGGTTATTTTCCTCGTCTTTATTTTCCATTAATAAATTGATGTATTCATTTAATAAGCACAAAGACTAGTCTCCGTTCGAAAGGAGGCAGTTTATTATTCAGAGATAGGGGCGACTACTCAAAGAAATACGACACAGAAAGGCAATATTTAGACCACAAAAACCTAGACCAATAAGTATATATGTCACATAATGAAGTATTCAATGTGATTAGTTATGCTTCATAATTAGGTTATGTTACTGATCTATAATATACATACATATTATTATATATGTATGGGGGTGATGAAAACAAAGGGAACATTGTACCTAAAGCAGAATTGGAACCCACAATTCTCGCTATTCTGAGGCCAGCACGCTAACCATTACAGTATCTAGGCTCCCTGATGCAATCAACCTATCCACGCCTGCCTGTCTATGCAGCTCATTGCCTGAGAGGCCAGTGCAGACTACTACACTCGCCCTCCTGGAATCATAATCCGCTTAAATAGTTTACATCAATGAACCACTTAATGCTTACAATTAAACACATACAGACAATGCACATACAGACAATGCACGTACATATATATGCACACAGGAAGGTACATCAATCATAGTGTGTAACTTCGCATGGTTCTCGTCAGCAACCAGTGATGTGTGTGTGTGTGTGTGTGTGTGGCTGGGGGGGGGGGGGGGTGATATAAACAAAAGGAACATTGCAAAAATCCAAACCCACACATCTTGCTATTCTGGGGATAGCATGTTATCCCTGATGTAATCACCTTATCTATCTCTGTCTATAGCCCTGTTTACATGGGCGATTTAAAACGCCACATATAAAACGCCTTGCCTAGATCGATTTACATTTGCCATGTAGACGCGACGCTGTGTCGTTTTAGGGCTGAATCGATTCATATGAAACGGTTCATGTATACCACCTCGCGAGGTAGTATAGATGAAGCAATTCAGCTGGTTCCCGGGCAGCGATAGTATAAAATAGTAGTGCTTGCCGGCAACAGGCTCAGCTGTAACAAATCGTTGGTGCCCGGCAGTGTTAGGGCCCGATTAGGCCGAAATCTCGTGAATGCGATCATATTTAACAGAATTACATACTCAAATAATGAAATTTAATTAAATTAACCTTAAATTCCAAGCGATATTAAAGTAGCAGCTACATCGGCGTCGAATCGACTTGTGTAAACTCAACAAATAGCAGTGCTTGCCGGCTACAGGCGCAACACTAATGCTGCTGGTTCCCGGTCTCCGACACACTTTCAAACTCGCTCGTGTAAACGCACCACTACATCGCCTCATATAAATCGATTTGCCTAAATCGCTTCACAATTTCCCGTGTAAACACGGCTTTGATCTGTGCATGAGAGGTAAATGCAGTCAATACTATAAATTCCTTATGGATAAATAAACCACATTGCTGCACAAACCACTTTACTCGACAGAACCACAGAACCATACCGATGTAGAAGACGCATAAATATGTAAACGATATTACTAACCAAATGTGTAGACAATGTAGTAACCACATTAGTACAAAAATATATATACATGTACATACATGCACAAAAATATATATATACATATATATATATACAGGTACAGTACAACCCCGTTAAACCAAGCTTGGTTAAACCAAACGATCGGTTAATCCAAACTTTTTTCAAATTGCAAAATACTATCATTTATCATATAAAAAAGTTGTTAACGCTGCATAGTCCGATGAAAATATCAAATTTTCAAAACCAAAACAATTATCTAAATTTGACTTGACATATCTAACTTAGATACTGGTGCACTTATTAAACATTTGTCACCACACAGAAAGGAATACTGAGGCAAGTGAATAGAACCTGTTACTGCAGAAGCCTAAGGGGTCAGAGTTTTGACAAGCTTCCCAAAATTAATTTTGCATGGTTCCGGTTCAAATATCTCAAAAGTTAGCCACTTAAAACAAAAGTTACTTCAAGGTAAAGTAAGGTACATAATAACAATCAACCTAATGTATTTATTTGAGAAAATTTCAGAAAGTCAAGACCATCAGACCATGCAACTTTAAACCAAAGTCGTTTAATCCAAATTATTGGTTAATCCAAACAGAATTTCAGGCCCCAGACCACTTCAGGTACAGCTAAACCAAACTTTCATGTAGTTATAAGGTCATCTAAGACCCCACCGACGTTTTTATAGGATAAATGGTAGAATTTTGAAGGGACCGTACAAATTTGTTTGGATTAACCGATCGTTTGGTTTAACCAAGCTTGATTTAATGGGGTTATACTGTATGTACATCAAAAAAACAATAATCAAAGTGTCCACATACATTGTATATTACATGCGCAATACACTCTTGCTCAAAGTCAAAGCAAAAGCTTGGTTTAAGCAACGATCGGTTAATCCAAACAAATTTCTAGGGTCCCTTCAAGTTTGGTTTAACGGGGTTATACTGTATATGTATATGTATATATGCATAAAATTACATTACCGTTTCTATATATACATATATATATTTAACCGTTCTAGCATTAATTCCGAATGATTTCGATGATGGTTTCCTGGGCCTGCCGCAGCCTCTCCGTCCCTCTGCCAGTTGACCGCCTTCGATGGATGAAACCCGGGCTAAGGGTGGACAGCCTGTGGTGCCACATATGTACGGGCTCTACCCCTCCCGCATTAAATATGGATTTATTACTTTCTTGGTGTACTGGCTCTATCCCCGCCGCATTTAGATGTATATTGATCAATGTTATTCTGAAATAAAGCAGCCGGTGGACTCTGCCACCGCTGTCACTTATAAACACCCGAGATATTCCTACATGTTATTCATGTTTATGTTAATAAAGTAGTTACAAGTCCCCCAGAAGAAGAGGGTTAGGCTACGCACGGCCAGTGGGGCAGAATGCCCTTAATACTAGAGATATAAATGAATCATTGGTATAGAGTTGACCATAGCGGTTAAAGTTGCATAGTCCGATGGCTTCTGAATCTTTGCATCATTTCTGAGATCAATATATTAGATTGACTCTTATAACCTACTATGCATTATTCCCAAGTCATTTTGATGGAAAATGGCTAATTGTGCAGCAATTTGAGCTGAAAGAACCCAAAATCATTTTGGAAAGCTTGTCAAAAGTATTGTTGTTGTGACTCAGATTCAGATCTCGTGATGATCACATGCTGAGGAATGTCCTAGTAATGTCTAGGTAGTCTGCAACCTGACTAATGCCATATATGGTACTGGAAATGAGGGTAGGACTAATAAGGTCACGAGATTGACCTAATTGGTTAGGGGTATTCCTGCCTCATGGCTGTCTTAAAGTAGTTTCCCAAAGGGATGGGGTAATTAATTCACTGATTATTCTCTATGTGCTGCCCTAATGCCTTAGTTAATGCACCAGTACCTAAGTTGGATATATAGAATCAAATGTAGGTAAGTGTTTTGGTTTTGAAAAAAAATGTTTCATCGGACCATGCAACCTTAATATACTAAGGAACCTGTTGATAGTAAGGAATGCAAGGAACGTTTCCATCACTTTTTAAGAGCTCACAACTTTATTTCTGTTCCTACTGATACAATCTAATTTCACCAATTATCACCAATATGAATAGAGAATTCCCCTCCCATCTTTTAGCATTAATAAAGTTTCGAATTTCCACAATTAAAGCCTAAATGTTGTCTCAAACATCAGAGCATGCAAAAGCACTCCCGATGGGTCTGAGCTCGACCCTTCTATGTTGCTAGGAGAGTAGCGTGGGATGCCGTGGCATGTCTCCTAGCAACGAGTTACAGCAGTGAACCCTACCCTGCATTTGATGGCCAATGCGGGCCTGTCTTGGTGAGCAGCCCGCATTTCCAAATGAGGGTTGCACAACCCAAGCCTGCACCGGCCACAGCTTAATTATAGTCGCGCCCACTTCACGGCCCCATCAGACAAACACCAGGAACTGATGTATGTTTAAGAAGGAAAAAGTGAGCGCGACTATAACGGGCTGGTTCGCGGCTGCAAAATATAAATAACCATGCTTGCAACCCCCGCAAATTGTTGCCGACGACCGGGAGGCTTGGTCCTCGTCTTCTCGTGTTTTCTGTACGATCCCCACCATAAACAGTTCAGACCTAGTTGTCAAATCTGAAAGTTGAATTGATAGCGAGTAATACCAACCCAGTTCCCTGGTCAACATTTTCACTCTTTGGTTTTCAAAGTTTTACTTGAAATTTGCTATTTAGTAATTTTAATTGTGTATGTTATGTAGTAACATTAATAATTCAAACACGACAACTAGGTGCCACTGGGCCAGGTAACTAACTGCCAGAGTAGCTTCTCTGGTCTCCTGGCAATGGACACACCCGGTGTGACATATGTTGATCGACCGGTACACGCAGGTCACCAGCTAAAACTAGAATGTAACTAAGGCAACTAGGACGGTTAATGAAGTCAGTCTTGAACTGAAGCTCACCGTGTCGACTCGTATCTTACATGGTGTCAGATGTGGTTTACCTAACATGACATAATGGCACTATGAGGATTAAAACCCCCGTTGCCATTGGACTTGGAAGGTAACATCAATCTGAACTGGACCCAATGGATCGATTCCTATCGGATTTACGCGGTAGCAGCAGGAGTGGCTGCGAAAGCGGAAAAGGTTCAGTGCTGCGTGTTTCTGCACGTAGCAGGAACTGAGGCTCAAAAGATTCATAGGACGTTTGACATTGACATAGCAGACAAGGACAAAATTGCCATTTTGATTGAAGCATTTCAAAAGTACTGTGAGGGGAAGACAAACATTACGGTGGTAAGGTACCAGTTTAACTCTTTAAATCAGACCAACGAGTGTATGGACACTTTTATCAGGAATCTTGTAAACCGCATTTCGTATTGTCAGTACGGGTCGCTGGAAGATTCACTGTTATGTGACAGGATAGTGTGCGGTGTCAGGAGCAGTACATTACGGGATCGTCTATTGCAAACTAGCAATTTATCACTAGATGTTTGTATCAATATTTGTCGATTAAGCGAGCATAAATCGGACTTAATAAGTGATAGTACAAGTGGGATGCCAAATGAGAATGTCAATGCGATTTCAAGAACGGAGAGCGGCATGACGTCACAACGATGGCCGGGACCATGGCGACGAACGTCACAACAACAAGACTACCGTTCCACTGGGTCAACTGCCAAGTGTAATAATTGTGGTTATCACCACTTTCAAGGTCGGTGTCCGGCAAAAGACAAGCAGTGTTCAGAGTGCAGAAGAACTGGACATTTCATTAAAATGTGCAGGCGTAACAACCAAAGGAGTACAGCAGTGAACGAAGTACATTTATCTCAGCACGGCTAACACGATGAATACGAGAATCGGTACGACAATGACAGTCCACATGATTTGTTCGTCGGCGCAATAACTAACGACAACAACAAAAAGGAGGGACTGTGGTACGCGAGTGTGAGGATCAAGGATGTTACGGTAGAGTTCAAGCTCCACACAGGATCGGAGGCAAATATAATCCCGAGGAGATTATATAATAGGATAGGTGGGATGAGCATGTCCCCACCTCATTGTCATCTAGTCACCTACACGGGTCAACGTATCGAGCCGATTGGGGAGACGGTGATCGACGTTCGTGGACAATGATTCAAGTTTCAAGTAACAGAGGAGGGCAGTCCATTACTTGGGAAAAGTGCTTGTGTTGCGCTCAACCTAATAATGAGAGTGGACTGTATCTCCGACAGTGTCGATCCGAGGAAGAGCTCTGCACACTTGGTAAATATGTACAATGATGTATTCACAGGGATCGGTAAAATAAAAGTAAATGCACATATTCATGTTGATAAAAATGTATCCCCCATTATTGATGCCCCTAGACGGATACCTCATGCTATAATATCAGACGTAAAAAAAAATTAGATAGAATGTTAGCGTTAGAGGTGATAGTGAAGCAGACAGAACCAACACCATGGGTTAGTTCGATAACAATTGTCAGGAAACTGGGTAAAATTAGGATATGTCTAGATCCAACTAAGCTGAATAAGGCCATATTGAGGGGCCCATATCCAACCCGTACTATAGAAGTGGTGGCCAATACACATGGGGCCAAATATTTTTCAGTAATTGATGCAAACAGTGGTTACTGGCAAATTCATTTAGATAGAGAGAGTTCCGACCTTTGCACATTCAATACACCATGGGGCAGGTATCGGTTCACATGTTTACCGTTTGGAATTAAAACAGCTGGGGATATTTTCATTGAGGAAATGAATGGGATCATGGGTGACTTAGAGGGGGTGAACGTAATTACGGATGACATTCTAATATATGGAAAATCCGTTCAGGAACATAATACCAGACTTAAAGCAGTTTTGGACAGAGCCAGAAAATTCAAACTGACATTGAACCCCAAGAAATCTAAGATATGCCAGTCCCAAGTGACATATGTAGGTCATCTGTTGACATCTCAAGGCTTACTGCCCAGTAAGGAACGGGTGCAGGCGATCATTGACATGCCCACACCGTGTGATAAAAAGGCTGTGCAAAGGTTTTTGGGTATGGTAGGTTATGTTAGTAAGTTCATTCCCAACATGGCTGAGTTAGCCAAACCATTGCGCATAGTGCTTGGCAATGAGGTAGCGTGGCACTGGCAAAATGAACAGATGGAGTCTTTTACCGAACTAAAAATGTTACTTACAAAAGCCCCAGTACTAAAATATTTTGATGTCACCCTAGATATTGTATTGCAAGTAGATGCGTCTAAGTCAGGGTTAGGCGCAGCAATTTTCCAAGACAATAGGCCAGTTGCCATGGCTTCGAGAGCGTCAGACAAAACACAAGCAAATTACGCTGTTATTGAAAAAGAACTATTGGCAATATGTTTCGGATGCACAAAATTTCACGATTATATTTTTGGCAAAGAAGTGACAATCCAGACAGACCACAAACCGCTAGTAGCTATCATGAACAAGCCGATACATGCTCTATCAGCCAGGATGCAACGTATGCGGATGAGGCTACAGAATTATAACATACGAGTAATATACATTAAAGGCACGCTGATGTATTTTGCAGACGCGCTGTCCAGGGCCCACACCACATTGACTACACCAGACAACCTGTTCGATGATGAACTTACGGTGGCGGAAATTGAGTTGGGGAGCGATGGGATGACCAGGGTACAAGATGAGGTAAAAAAGGACAAGACGCTACAACAAGTGATATACTTAGCAAGGCATGGGTGGCCCAACCATAATGGTAATCTCGACTCTGAGGTAAAACCTTTCTTTACCTATAGACATGACATTACAGTTCACGAGGGAATATTGCTAAAAGACAATAGAATAGTTGTTCCACACACGTTGCAGAAAGAAATGTTGCAAAAAATACATGAATCACACCGAGGCATAGTTAGATGTAAACAGTTGGCACGTGACACGTTTTTTTGGCCAGACATGAGTGGTCAAATAGAGGACCAAGTGTCCCGGTGTCAGATTTGTCAGGAGTACAGAAAAACACAACAATCTGAGCCTCTAATAAATCATAGCATACCATGTATCCTGTATCTTAAAGTGGGGGTTGACCTATTTTTTGTTGAAAATACCACTTTTATATTAATAATTGATTATTATTCGAAATTTCCTGAGATAGTGGAACTGACCACCACAACTAGTAAAACTATTATTGACGCGTTAAAACAGGTATTTTGCAGATACGGTATCCCCAAAATAGTGGTCTCTGACAATGGGCCACAGTTTAGTGGCGCAGAGTACTTACAATTTTCAAAGAACTATGACTTCCAGCCGGTTTTTTCGAGTCCGCTTTTCCCTCAAAGTAATGGACAAGTCAAGAGATATGTTCAGACGGTGAAGTTATTGATAAAAAAAAGCCATGTTGGATAACAAAGATCCGAACATCGCATTACTGAATTATAGAAACACGACACTGCAAGGCTTAAGTGCATCACCAGCACAGTTACTTATGTCACGTAGGCTCAGGACTAAGTTACCTGTGATAACTGCAAATCTCGCACCTAAATGTCAGATGTCAAAGAAAACCGAGTTGAAAGAAATACGAAACCAGAAAAAATATTTTGATAGAAAGGCAGGACATGAACACCCACACTTGCAACAAGGCGAACACGTACGTTATTTACATCACACAGGAAAATGGGCTAAGGGACATATTGTCGATTCACAAATGCCTGGTACTAGAGAGTATAGCATAAGGAATGCACAGAACAAGGTGGTGCGTAGAAATCGTAAGCACATTTTCAAAACGAAGACAGACACATTTCCTAAAGAAGGGCAGACACATCATAATACATTTGGGCATATGAGTGATCACAAACAATTTGTACAGGAGCAAAAACAACACGTACCATATACAACACGTTATGGCAGAGTGGTTCGCCCTGTTTCTCGTTTAATAGTAAGCTGATGTACAGTTATCAACGTGTGTTTCATATGAGTTGATATACAGATTAAGATATGAATACTGTACTCTTTGAGGCCCGAAGTATCTATGTATATATATATCCAATGATCGTATATGACAGGCGCCAAATTAGGTGACATTTTCATGAATTGATATCACACTGTTACATGTCGTATTTCCCAGTCATCAGTGATAAAATGTGATACAACGAACAAAGGACATTCCATGGATTCATGTCAACATAGTGCGTGAAAGTGCCACCGGTATATATGCATCAGTATGAACATTCGTGACCGGCTCATAATGCCGGTGTAAAAGACATTATTTATAGATAATAAGGTAATGAGTATCATAGTTGTTGTTAAGGTATGTTTTGCCAGATTGTTATTGGTAAGAGTTATAACCCTAATACAAATATGGGAGTATATGACATATTAAATTAAGATGCACATTGGTCGACATACATGGTTGGTGCATGGGTCTGTTGACCATTATACATTCGACACAGGGATTCCCACATGGTATTTATGTAGGTGAGAATACCACTTGTAGGGTTAAGTACTCATCTGAGTGTTATAGTGTATAGGAAATAAGTTTACAAAATGTTTATGCAAGGGAATATATTATGTTAGCCAAAGTATTTATTGCCATGTTTGGGTATTTATAAGAGTTATAACCTTAATAAGCATTGGAAGGGAGATGTGACATATGTTGATCGACCGGTACACGCAGGTCACCAGCTAGAACTAGAATGTAACTAAGGCAACTAGGACGGTTAATAAAGTCAGTCTTGAACTGAAGCTCACCGTGTCGACTCGTATCTTACACCCGGGACCAGTGTAGGTGCCAAACATTCTAATTACCAGGACCAACGTCAGTCACGAAGAAGCACTCATACCCGGTCACTGCGTCGAACCTCCCTGGTTTTATATTTTTATTATCCTTTTTTATTTTACAAGCAACACTCGGGTCAAAGTTGGAGGCAGCTCTCACCTACTGTACACATTAATCGATTGAAATAACTGATTAATAATCAGATTTCAGTGTGGTACAATCTATGAAGGGGAACACAAAACATCAAAATTCCATCGATTAAAGTCGGAAATGGTCAATAAAAAATTTTGAAATACACTGAGGGGTGTATTAATAGGCCAAACAGAATTTGGTGTTTTCATTGTCTGTCTACTTTTTTTCTTTTTTTTTCAAGCCATTTTTTCCCCCTATTCACAATTTTATTTTATTTTGTACATAGTTTATAACAAAAACCAACATACAATTTTCAATCCTGGATAACATCGATAGAGATAAACATTACAAAATTAATGGTTATTGTTCTCCAGAACATTCTGAGAAAACCAATGTATATAATAGTCGTGGCTCTATTGATAACAATACTGAATCACTCGATCCTATAAGAACAACATAAGGATCGATTATAGGACAATCAAGCCCGCAAACACAGTATGGGAATGCTTCTTCTAGCTAACAATGTGTTCCTAATGTATCTGATTCAGTCTTTAAGACATAAGAGGCACTCTAGCATTTATATAATTAGGTGCTCTAGTTTGAATACATTAGGACTATTCTAATGAATATCCCTTGGGTATTAAACGAGTACAGAATCTGGTTATGTGCTAGCTTTTGCTAGACCACATCTTAAGTGGCTAGCATGGTTTGATAGTTAGATAACAATTGCTAATGTAGGTCCAATGCGCCATTGCCTTCAAATTTACTAGGTTTTTACCTTTTTAAGTTTTCAGTAGTTTTTGTTATTTTTATTAACTACTAAAGCCAAAAATCCAGAGTGATATCCAATTTTGTTACAGGGTAAATTTAAATACTGACCTTGTTGTAGCTGATTAACATGTGAAATCACAACGACTACACAAGCGATTTAGTATGTATGGCAATGAAATAACCGGTATTAGTCAATTGTTACCTGTACAGTTGTACACTTCCAGGTAGCCAACGGGGTTTAGTAACCACTGGCTCTTTACCAGTGGGACTTCCACTTGTGCTGGCTGCTGCGGTATCCCCGGCTTCCGTGACCTTATGAGGCTGAAGATGCTTGGGTAAGCTTGATTGCAGCTTATCAGTTGTGGCCTTGGACAAGTCAAGCGAGTCGACCTTGCCGTCCCAGTCCAGGGCTTGCACACCAAAAGCTAGTGCAAACTTCATGTTCATATCAGCCCAGGCACGAGTCTGTTTTTCGTGCTGTCCTAACATAAAGTTATAACGCTCATCTGCCTCAGTTACTTTAGCATTGGCGCTCTCTGTTGCCGCCTTAAATTTGTCATTAAGGGTGGTCCAGATAATGTGTGTCTGCGATACTTTTACCGCCTCCAGGCGGTTCATCCAATAATCAGAAACATCACTGATGATGTTTTTATACAAATCCAAAGTCTGCTGAGACTCAATGCCTGAGTCTATTTGTAGCGCCTCTTGACAAGTGGGTGGTAAGCACTCGTAGCGTGCCAACAGTCTTCTCTTAGACTCAATGGACAACTCCGGATTAATGATAATTGTCCCATGTTCAACATCCAGTGTTTGTTGAACGCTAGTGGAAGGCTCAGCCCGACGTTTTAAGTCTTTGCGGGCTTTGCTAGTAATAATTCCCACCGTATTTAAAGATGGGTCCAGAGCAGGCTCTGATTTCCGTTTAGTAGAACCAGCTTCTTTGGCTGCAGATTTACCTGCAGCTGCATCCAGTTGTGCCTGGCTAAGACTTGCAATCTTAGCACATTCTGAATCGCCAATGACTTGCATGGCATGAGCAAAGGCGACTTGGTCAGGCGACCTCTCCAATGGTGGGTCTTCTATCCCCCCAACAGACTGGGCGTATGATTTGCCCTCATCTGTTTTTTCAGCAGTAAACTCCCGCCGTTTAGTGGCGGTTGTCCGTCCCTTATCAGATTTGGGACGACTTGAACCATGTTTGGATGAACCCGAGGATGAACCTTCGTGATCCGACTCGTGTTCTCCAATATCACAAGCAATTTGATGGCGAAGTAACACAATTTTACCTCGCTCTCTCCAACTTTCGCCGCCATAGACACATACGGCAACAATGTGCTCGTTTTGTGGTAATCTTAAGACATCCGAAATGCCTTGTCTATGCCGGTCTATTCTAAATTCTGGGTCAAAGGTGAACCGACAACGACCTGACAAAGAGGGTTTCTTTGCTATGCGTGCCAGTTGTGTGATTATTGTCTGGTCCCGTTTATGGCCAGAAAGAGAACATCCTCCATATGACATAAGGTGGCGCAGCATTAATCCCCGTCTTGGGGTGGAGAAAGCCACCTTTTTGTTCTTGACCATAGGACAGGGAGTAGTTTTATGAGCATCACAGGACCACTTAGGCACTGTGTGCAAATGCTGTTCACAAATATGGCGAGCCAAACGATCCCAACGTTTATAGGTACGTTTGGGATGCTTTAAATTATCCGGCATTGCAGCGCCACTTCGCAGGAAATAAACACAGTGTAAACATTGATCACCAGGTCTAAAAGTATGTTTATGGTATCGGAGATGGGCAATATCATCCGACACATATTGCGAACCAGGTAAAGCATGGTTATGATTAATTAACTGGTTCAATTGTTCTACATAAGGCTGAAGGCCTGACTGATCATCATCTACCCAGTCTTCCTCGTCGCTCTCAAATGTTTTGGGGCGGTAAAGTGGAGGGAGACGTAATTTGTGTCTGCCTTTAGGTGAACTAGGCAACAAGTACATAGCTAACCTACGGGCAGGACGCTTAGGGTCGAAATATTCCTCCCCCAAGTCGGATTCTTTTAACAAACCCAATTCAGCAGCTCTTTTCAGAGGTAAGCGACGAAGAATGTGCTTATTAAACACATTAATCTCTTTTGGACATGGTGGAGGAATAACAGCTTTTGGGATATCGCAATCCCATAAAAGCTCACCTTTCTCCAAATGCGGAAGACGGAATGCCATCTTGCTAAACTCAGGATCACTGGTTGGGTCCTCCATGGGTGATTCCTTCTCCTCAGACTCGTAATCCGTAGCGTCCCCTTTATCCTTTACAGATGCGGCTCTCTGGAGTATTTCTTGGCCGACACCTTTTTATGAGAACGCCTAGGTAAATATCCAGAACGAGATCTGGATCCGGGCGAAGCTGAAGTTTTCCTTCCCTTGCCACGGGCAGAAGGCGACTTCAACAACTTTTGTCTAGAAAGTCGATCAGAAACAGGTAGTTTAGGTTTAACTGACTTAGTTGTAGATGGGCGCGGAGGCTCATCTTCCACGATGTCACAAGCTCGGAGGTTTTTAACCGTAACGAAACTATCACCCGCATCCATGGGTTCTACAAGCGGCTCGGAGGCTGTTGTGTCTGCCCAAGATTGGGAAGCAGTTTGTAAAGTAATGTCACTCTCAGCCTGAGCATCGGGCGATGTGACTGGAGCGACAGTCAAGCAAAGTGATGTGCTCTTCTCTGACGACATTAGTTGCCATGTCAGCAGAGAGGTTGATAGTTTTCTGTGTTATTGAGCAGAACACAGAAACAGTATCCGGGTTGACGGTGGGTCCCTTTCCCACATCTGGAGGTGTTGAGGTGGCCACCTCTGGGCCCAATCGCGCGATGCGACCGGGCATAGTAGTGGGCCTCTGCCACTAAATAATTTGCATTCGGCAGTCACTGTTTCGACTCACTTTATAGTGTTGTGTTCTCCTGTGGATTCAGTATTTAAGTTTCCTCCCCAAGAGTGTGAAACTGTTAACTATATATCATGCTTAACCAAAAGCTACCGATATATGCACACAGTTTCCACAAACGGCAGTAACAAATTAAATGTTATTTGGCATACCAACTGTGGGTTCGCACCCAGGAAAAACCAGATGCTAAGTAATGAAAATGCGGCGTTGGCAGAAGACGAGGCTGCAAATCCAGTGGTCCGCATAATGGACCATTCAGATGCTCGCAAAATTGCGAGCAGCCCGCGTTTCTCAGTAAGCCGTTTCATGGGCTTTCTGAATAATGTATGGTATATGTACAATTTAGAATAAAATGTGGATATACCAGCATTTGTTGCTACACCTGTGGTGTGCACCATAACTTATCTAAATCACCATTTCAGAAAGTCTACAATAATTGATTAATAGTATACTGTCTGACACATGACTGTCCTTGATGGAGCGGCTATGCCAAGGTAATTTAGGTACATAATTCCAAATATGGTGCAACCAGTGGTGGATATGACTGTATGTCAGCACTAGATGGTGCAGCTATGATGCAGACTGTGCAGTTTTAACAAACTAATTTACTTTACTCCAATACTTGGATAATTGGACTTGAATAATTGATTCTATGGCAGCTATCAATGGCTCAGCTGTGGCATAGTCAATACAGTGAGTGACATATATATAATAGATGCGTACAATAAATGCATGGCAAAATAAATTAAGTAATAATATCCAGAAGCTGACTTGGTGAATAATAGTCAGCTATTAAGCCTCAACTTAAATTCCTCAGAGTTGGTATTGAATTAAAGAGAATTGAATTTCCTGTCCTATGATAATTACCAGCGCTCATGCGAACCTATGGTGCTCATGCACACAGCCATGTAATGACTAAAAATTGGGGGGTATTGTGGGTTTTTTTTTGTACATTAGTAGTTTAAACAGGAGAACTGGTCTTCCTCATTCCACTGCTCATTGCCCTAGATTTAATTTTGGGAGCTATCAAAAATGCTATCTTTTTAGCTTTGAGCAGGACCAATAGAGTAACAACCTAAAAACGTCCATATCTTCCTTAATATTAAATCAATTTTGACAAATGAAGTGTCATTTTCTTTCAAATTCAATATCCTAACAAGTGAAATCCATTAAATCAAGCTCAAACCTGTTTTTATTTTTTTTTAAATCACTTGGGATACCTATGTGGTAGTAGTACTTATTACCTGACTGGCCATGTGCAAGGACTTTTGCTACTTTTGAAGAAATGTATAAAATCATTGTAAAGTTAAAATAATTCACATCTATCAAAGTTTATTATATAGATTATGATGCAAATAGAAAGAGCATATTGAGGATAATACAATCTCCAGATTTCATGGAATTATCTTGTACATGTGTTTTTCTGTGCCATTTCAAACTTGCACAAAATTGGTCATTTTTTGCCAGATTTGATCACAATCATTATAAAATTTAAATAATTCACATATGTCAAAGCATATTGTATATGAGTGATTCTCCAGAATTGGAGACCCGATTGTTGCATAATGTGTTAACAATAAAAATGTATTCTGAACATCTATTGTATACTATTTATAAACTTCCAGGTGAGTGAAATCATCAATCAAAAACAAAAAATCACTACCACCACTGGTTTTGATGTAATTAGGCTTCAAAGAATTTTGATGTAAAGAGTGTCCCGTGTGTTACAATGTGACACCACCATCATTTAAGCACAGTATCACAAATGTTGACCAGATTATTGGTATGGGATGTTGAAGTACAACAGGAAAGATAACTTTTAAAGCACAAAGTGCAGTATCTACATTAAACACTGATCACAAAAAAACTAATTTAATTTGTGACACCGTAACGCATGTCCCATCACAAATAAAATGTTTTCCATCTTCTTCATATATAACAATGTTTTGTTGTGTTATCAAAAGAATTATTCCATATAATATACTCATTATATGTGTAGTTCCTTAAAAGCAGATCATACATATTTGTCAGAGTATAGCGAGGTTAGTAGTTTGCGAGACAGTGTTACATGTGACACCAAAACACACAGGACAGTGTTTCATGTGACATTATCTAATGTGTTATATAATAATAAGAATTTAAATGAAAAAGTAGTTAATTGCTTAGATAAGGAAGGTACGGAGAATAGGAGATAGCTCTCAGAGCCAGGATTACGTAATTTTATGCTCAATAGAACCCTACTATACTACTTGTTTTGGCGCCGCGCATACATGTGCACAAAAACGTGACACGTCATGATCTATAGCAGATTACGTCACTTCCTATTGGAGTTTCCATCTAAAACGTCACCAATCTGTCTGATAGGATGGTTTGTTTAGTCTGTAGTCTTTCCTTCCCTCCCTATAACATTTCACTGCTCAAATATTCAATTTGTAAATTGTCTGGTCCGTACGTTACATATGTGACACGTTCAATAAAAATTGCTTTAAATTGGCCAATTCCTGATAATTCCAGATTATCTCTTATTATTTGAAAACATTATAGGTCATAGATTAAATAAAAGTATTACTGATTATGCATACCATGCTTGATAACTGATCAAACTAACGAACCATCTGTGCTGTCAGTGTGACACCAACGGTACACACAGGACAGGTATGTTTACAGCGATATTGTCATGTACCTATGTAATGTAAAAACTAAAAGTAGTGAAAAATATCTTGCCAACATAAAAGCAAATTGAATTAACTTTATTTACAGCTTCAAAGATGGTGGGCACTCCAGTGCAAATTCATTGCTGCCATTTTTTGGTCAATTTTCCACTTTTTAAAAATTATTTTTACACCTTGCAGACTCTTTATGTGTCTGGTTTTGATTACTAGTGTTTGCTTAGTATATTCCCTATAGCTATATGAACAAATTGTTTTTATGAAATTGTTTTGAAGAGTTTAGTGATTAATAATGAAGCACATCCCAACGGGTCTCCAATTCTGGAGAACTACTCATATACTGTAGATAGAAAGAGCATATTGACGATATTAAAGCTTGAAGATTTCATGCAATTATCTTGTATGGGTGATTTTCTCTGTCATTTTAAACTTGCTCAAAATTGGGCATTTTGCCAGATTTGATCATAATCATTGTAAAATTAAAATAATTCACATATATCAAAGTGTATTTTTTATAATGGAAATAGAAAGAAGATATTGAGCCTAATATAGCCTGAAGATTTCATGCAATTATCTTGTACGGGTGATTTTTTGTGTCATTTAAAACTTTCCCAAAATTGTTCATTTTTTAGCAGATTTTACCACTTGTGGTGTTCTGTGGCGGAGTGGTTAGAGTGTCGGACTTTTTTCTAGGTCGGATGCCTGACCTGAGGGTCGGCGGTTCGATTCCCCATGCCCCACCTCTGCCAATTTGGATTTCCACCGCTGTGTATAACTTACAGCGTCATCAAAGGCCGGTTGCTCTTATACCAGGTCTATGTGGTGTGGGAGGTTAAAAATCCCTTGGGTCGGTAAAAGGGTAGGCCCAGGCTTTCTATCGACAAACTGGCCACAGCAGGAGCATCCACATCACGGCCCTGGGAATCAGCTATCTGATTGCAAATCCTGCTACCACCATCCACCACCGAGAGCACATCCCCCGAATAAAGATCATACCTCTGCTCGAAAATCCCTTGAGATAACTGGTGGAAGGACACGAAGAAGGCGCAATCACTTGCCAAATTGAACTCTGGAGCATTTTGGCCCTATTTCTATCAACTTTTCCCAATCGTATGCGGTCCTGAAAAAAAAGAGAAGTGACAAGACTCACCTATAGGTCAGGGAGAAATAAGAATAATCCATTTGGTGTGCATATTTTTGTCACAAGCCAACCTCTAAAAGTGCTCCACAGCTAAATTTGAAAAATGGTGAGTTATGGGAAACTGTAATTTTTAACATTTTGAAGATTGATATCTTGAAATGTAACCATCTAATACCCCTAGATCTCTATATTCTCTTTACATAGGCCATGGAATCACCAGAAAAAAAACATTAGAAGTGAGATAAGGTGATTAGTTTTAATTTGGGGGACCATAAAAAATGGTATCTTTTTAGGTTTGGATGGGCCCAATTAAGTAACAACCTAAAAATGCCCATATCTTCCTTAATATTAGAGCGATTTTGACAAATGAAGTATTATTTTGTTTCAAATTACATATCCTAACAGATGAAATCCATTAAATTAAGCTCAGACATGTTTTTAAAAATCACTTGGGATACCTAATAGTACAACTATGGTGGGTCATATTTCTTGGTTACTTGCATAATGTTACTTTTTAAATTTAAATGAGTCCTACCAGCTATTGATGAAACAGCTATGGTGGAAGGCATGGTTAATACAGTGAAATACATATAATATATGAGTGCAATAAATACATGGTAAAATAAATAGCAATACCCAGAAGTTTACTTGGTGAATACTAGTCAACTGTGAAACCAATTTGAAAATTCCTCCATGTGAGAAGTGGCAGAGCCAATTCTTGGTGGCCGAAAACATGCAAGTCCATCTCTGGGGACTAGGCCTACACAGTTGACATCACAAGTCCAGTTGAAAAATGGCAACGTCCAGAAATGAATCCTGGCAATTTCCACTGACAGTGTTGTTATTTGCTGGGCTGTGCTTCTCTCTGATGTAGAGTTGACTAGTACAAAGTTTATATTAGTTTATCCACTTACCATCCCTGGATGGATAGGCAAATTCCAACCTGGTTGTATCAGAGCAGAAAGTGTTTTTAATATAATAATTTAGAAAATGTTGCCTCAACATTCTCTCAATTTAATTTCCAGACTGTTAATTTAAAACCCCAAAACATTCGAAATGTATATATATAAATATATATGCAAAAGTAAACCCTAATTTTGGATTAAAAGTAACATTAATGAACAAAAATAACACGTTTTAAAAGAAACACAACGAAAATGGCCGAGAGAAATCAATCTCCTCGTCATGTTTAAAATTGCCTGGCTACACCTGTCTCCACTTGTTGAGAGATATAGCAACTATGCCACTAGCTCTACTATTCACAGTTAAATCAATTGAAATATTCAAAGAAACTGTTTCAAATATGTTACTTATTATAAAACAGTGTGTGTGTGTGTACCTTCTTATTCCCATTATAGAGGGAGTGCGTGTGACATCATCACTCAGGCCGTAATTGATTCACCCGTGTCGTCAGAATTTCAAATCGAACACCGCGAGTGGAGTCGGGAAATACACGTGCCGTGTGCAAAATGATCCGACCCCAGTAACCCACCTCTTGGCTGGGGTTTACTAGGAGCGATGACGTCACATCTGTGCTGGTACCTGTAGTATAACAACTACCGTTACAACTCCTATGTGTTATTTTAATACTTTTTTTTTAATAACCCAGATTTTCAGCTTCCAGGGATGAAAGTGGTCTCTGGGAAAAAAAGCAGAAATGAATGCTGATATTCTCCCATAGTCTTAGCATTGTCAGGGAATCGCTGAAAATTCCCGAAGTCTGGTTTCATACATATTTGTATACGCTGATAGTGCTGCGCCATTTGAAGCACTTATTAGTAGTATACGTGCTAGCGCTGCGGCGTTTGCATCACATATCGGTATACGCTGATAGTGCTGCAGCATTAGAAGCACGTATTAGTAGTATACGCTGATAGTGTTGCGCCGTGAACGCATTAGTAGTATGTTTTATTTTTTTTATTGAGGCTGTATTTATAATGTCCATAGCATATAAGCCCGGGTACCCAGGCTTGTTTTCAATGCTGCCAGTTGTAGTGTTGGCTTTATCTTACCACACAGTAGCTGCTGATAAGTTATTTGATTGCCTGCATCTCAGTAGCAGATAGATAATTGGTTGGTATGGTTAGTAGCCTATGTTAGTTTTTCTGGATTTTCTGGGCATATATGTATTTTATTTTTGTTCTACTCTTATTACTAGACCAGCCTACTCCTATTTACATATCATAGGCTTGTACATAGCTGTGTGGTTTGTTATCTGGCTACTCTTGGCATGGTTAGCTTCCATTGGGCATCCCGCTGGTGGGCCGTGACATATCACATGCCGCTTTGCAGTGCAGCTTAGTGGGGGTTTCCTAATGTGCACAGTGCTGTGGCTTTTGCACCATGAATTTAGTATACCCTGATGGTGCTGCAGTGTGAAACAACGTATTGGTTGGTTGGTGGAGTTTTACATCCTGGCAACATCTAAGGTCATATCAGGACGGGCCCAACTTATTAGTATACACCTATAGCTGCAGGAAAAATCCCGGAAATCCACGAAATCGCGGAGATCTTTCATCCCTGAGCTTCTACAATCATAAAATCCTATTTTGCTGTACTTCTATCGGTTATTGACAACAAAATATTAAGTTTCAGATTAAGCCACCATTTTGTCCACCCCAAGCGTATTCGTTTATTCAACGCGAGTCTGTAGAATGTGCGCATGCGCCAAAAACTGGCTCGAGAGACCCGAGTTGATTAATCGATTACAACCTCAGTGGTCAGAGGTCAACAATCAGCCATCTTGGATTACGAGCACCCTCGCCTAGCCCTGTTGTGAATGTATGCTGATGCAGTAACATCAGTTTACTTGTGTTCTGAGCTGTTCTAGGAAGTTTAGGGGCCTACATCCAATGTGTTTACTTACAGTACTTTAGCAACAACTTCTGAGGCCAAACTGCTCAAAACAGTGAGAAATATACCAACAAATCAGTAAATAAGCACAGTGTAGGCAGCTGCAAGCCTTTTGTATGTAATCCAATATGGCCACCGAAAGTTGCCTCGTGATGTATATTATGCTGCGTTTATACTGGACGGTGAATATGGTGTTTCCCAGTTCACAACCTGTGAATTGTGTTCAAGTGAGTTCACAACTCGTGAACACCACATGTGAACTGGAGATTTTGGAACCCGCTCCTTACTCACCACTAGTGAAGAAATGGCGGTGTCGCAGTTTCTGCCGTCCGTCATACGCATGGTGCAAAACATTAGTTTTATTCAAAATTAATAGAAATCCAGAACCCTAATCCTATAAATTTGATCTAATCTTTTTGGTAAAGATGTTTTCTAGATGTGTACCGAGCAATTTGTTTCTAGGTGGTGTACTTTTTGGTTTTAGAGATATTTCACTTTTTCTGTATGAAGATTTGACAATTCCTCTATTATCGCCCAGCATGAAATATGTTTACAGCTAATTGCCAAATGAACGCTCTCAGTTTACATGGTCGTGTTCACCAGCAGTAACTGGGAAGTTCACCATGTTCACGAGGACCGTATGAACGCAGCATTACACCCCCCTCAGTTAAGGATACGGCGATTTCGCCGACGTTTAAACGGCTCGGCTGTCAACGGAAAAATACACCGTAATTAAATTTGTAATCGTTACAGAACTATCTACTTGTATAGTCATCGTTGCTATTTATTAAATAATAATACCGACCCACCCACGGGGAGGCTTAAGACTAACGCATGTAGATATATATACAAATACATAAACAATATATACATAAACAATACCCACAGAGGATTTGTCAAAATCCAGCAACAGGAAACGGAAATAGGCCTCTATGGGCGCCGCCATTTGTAAACTCATGTTGAATAACCCATAATCAAAATCCAGCAAACGGAAACGGAAATCGCTTGTCAAACTTCTGTAAGGAGCAAGCAGGATGGACGACAGCAATTGGCCTAACGCCTTAATGATCAGGGATGAAAGTGGTCTCCGGGAAAAAAAGCGGAAATGCTGATATTCTCCCATAGGTTTAGCATTGTCAGGGATTCGCGGAAAATTCCCGGAAGTTGGGTATCATATATATTGGTATACGCTGATAGTGCTGCACCGTTTGAAGCATATATTAGTAGTATACGCTGATAGTGCTGCAGCATCTGCACTACATATTAGTATACGCTGATGGAGCTGCAGCCTAAAACAGTAGAGCCTATATGTTAATCGTGCTGCAGGATTGAAAAATCCCGGAAATCCGCGAAATCGCGGAGATCTTTCATCCCTGAATGATGCGCCGCCGCAGAGTAGCACACGTCGAATCGAAGAACAAGTACACTGGTCCCTCCCCACCGACCTTCCATATATGGTGTGATGACATCACTGGGACAAGTGTATGTGTTCCTCCGTGCTACTCTGCAGCGGCCCTGTCAAGGCATTAAGTCCATAGGCCCAATTGACGGTATTCGGGGTCAGCTATTGGTTAATAATATATCAAAACAAATGCCCGCTGCCATAGAATTTGCCGATACGTGCAGTTCAAAACTTAGATTTTATTCAAAATTAAAAGAAATAAATAACAATTTGGCATAAACATGGGTGCACAAATGAAATATTAATAGTTTACTTCGCGGAAACGATGGCCATATTCGGGTCACCAGAGTTGTTGTTTTGGGGAGTTTTCAGTCACATTGGTGCACCGAAGGCTGCAAATCTTCAGCACTGAATGGGCACCACTGAAAGCAGTCCCATGTGGTTGATAGAATTTCAAATCGAACACCGCGAGTGGAGTAAAAAAAAATCATAAAATACTTTCCTGTAGTTATATCGGTGGGTCGGTCCTAAGCATTGCTTATTCATATTAATACCGACCCACCCACGGGGAGGCTTAGGACTAACGCATGTAGATATATATACAAATACATAAACAATATATACATAAACAATACCCACAGTGGATTTCATCAAAAAAATCGCAAACCGGAACCGGACAGACAATAGGCCTCTATGGTAGGCGCTTTAGCCATTTGTAAATCTGTTGAATTCTCGAAATAACCGAGAAAACCATATAAGCAAAATCCAACAAACCGGAAAACGGAAACGCTCGTCGGAGCTCTTAGCTACGCACCAATCAGGGTGTTTGGACCGAATCGACAGCGATAGGCTCTGCTTAAGCCTCTATAATTAATGATGCGCCACCGCAGAGTAGCACACGCCGAATCGAAGAACAAGTACACTGGTCCCTCCCCACAGACCTTCCATATATGGTGAGATGACGTCACTGAGACCAGTGTACCTGTTCCCCCACGCTACTCTGCAGCGAGGCTGTCAAGGCATTAAGTCCATAGGCCCAATTTACGGTATTCGGGGTCAGCGATAGGTTAATAATATATCAAAACAAATGCCCGCTGCCATAGAATTTGCCGATATGCGCAGTTCAAAACTTTTGATATTATTCAAAATTAAAAGAAATAAAGAACAATTTGGCAGAAACATGAATGCACAAATGAAATATTAATAGTTTCTTCCGCGGAAACGACGGCCGTATTCGGGTCACCCGAGTTACTAGAATTTCAAATCGAACACCGCGAGTGGAGTAAGAAAATACACGCGCAATAATAAAATACTTAGCTGTAGTTATATCCGGGGGTCGGTCCTAAGCATTGCTTATTCATATTAATAATAAATTTGGAAAGTTGTTCTAAATAATCTAAAGGTTTGTCCCAAATGCCAATAAAAAAAATACAATCAAAACGACCTGTGTCAGGCTTGACCAACCAGTTAGGGCACTGTCACTGACTGAGTGACACTGACACTCACAGTGACAGTGTCAGTGACATGCAAGTCAAATATCCTAGGCTAGTGATGTGACTTCATATGAACACAAATACATCCGAAATTTATAAATATAACTAAATATGCGAAAATAAACCCTATTTTTTAACAAAAAGTACCATTAATGCCAAAAATAAGATATTCCAATAGAAAAACGACGAAAATCCTACCGCGCATTCCTCCATCTTTACGTTGTCCTCTTAAATATATATATGACGTGTGACGTCAGCACGGGTATCTAGGTCAGTGCGCGCGCCTTTTGGCTGTAGTACGACACACTGTCACACTGCAAACTGAGGAATCTTCATAGAGAAAAGGTGAAATATCTTTAAAACCACACCACCGAGAGACAAACCGCTTGACACGCATATAGAAAACCTAATCAACGAATAGATTATATTAAATTGATTAGATTAGGCTTCTGCATTTCTATTAATTTTGAATAAAATAAACATTTTGCACTGCGCGTCCCGGTGTCGCAGTTTGAGCGCCCTGCCAGTTTCAGCTGACTGCATACACTCAAACTCAAGGTCGTGAGCAATCTTCATACAGAAAATACAGGAAAAGTGAAATATCTCTAAAAGCACACCACCTAGGAATAAATCGCTTGGTACACATATAGAAAACATTATATTAAATTCATAAGGTTAGTGACGATGCTGTCAGATTTTGACGCATGCACATGAAACCAGAGAGCGTGTATATAAACAGATGAGAGGGACAACTCCCATACTCGAGCATGTAACAGCTGCCGACTGTGGCGCTCCAAGTGGTGGTTGTTGAACAGCTTAAGCATATGGGCAAACCTCAAGGCATTTTCAATGGCAGTGAGCAATCTTCATACAGAAAACATTAAATATCTCTAAAACTACAACACCTAGAAACAAACTGATTGGAATACACATAGAAAACATGTTTACCAACGAGATTATATTAAATTGATATGGTTAGGCTTCTGGATTTCTATTAATTTTGAATAAAACTGACGTTTTTCACTACGCGTACGGCAAACTCAAGGCATTGTCAATGGCCTTGAGCAGTCTTCGTACAGAAAAAGTGAAATATCTCTAAAACTACACTACATAGAAACAAACTGTTTGGAACACATATAGAAAACATATTTAACAATGAGACTATATTAAATTTACATGGCTAGGGTTCTGAATTTCTATTAATTTTGAATAAAATACACGTTTTGCACTACACGTACGGCAAACTCAAGGCATTGTCAATGGCGGTGAGCAATCTTCATACAGAAAACGTTAAATATCTCTAAAACTACACCACATAGAAACAAACCGCTTGGAAGACATATAGAAAACATGTTTACCAAAAGGATTATATTAAATTGATAAGGTTAGGCTTCTGGATTTCTATTAATTTTGAATAAAAACAAATGTTTTGCATTGAGCGTACCGGCAAACTCATGGCTTGTTCAACACTAACCGCCAGGAACGCCACTGTAGCCTGTGTTACCGTTTTTCGCGGGAGTTGTCCCTCTCATCTGTTTATATACACGCTCTCTGATGAAACTAACAGTCAGCTCAAACTGCGACACCGGTGTAACGATTTCAACTTCCCCCCTTCCCAAGTTCTCCCCGGGAAACTGAAAACGTTTTTAACTTCCCTCCAGGGAAATTTAAAACGTTTTTGGATTCCTGGGGGGGAACTTAAAAACAGTTTTCAGATTCCTCCCCCTATTTTCAAATTCCCCCCTCCGGGAATTTAAAATTGTTTAAAAAACTTTAAAAAACGTTTTAAATTACAGACCTATAATATCTTTTTCTTAACCATCTTTGAGACTTTTTGTGTCATTTGTGGTTAAATATGTTTTATTGTACTAGTAATAATTTCCATTATGCTATTCTCTGTATATTATAATATTTGTCATGAAAAATTACAAAAAATAACAAAAATAAAGAAAATTCCCCCAAAATGGGGGGGAGGGAAAGTTAAAACGAGGGAGGGAATTTGAAAGCGTTTTCAAATTCCCCCTAGAGGAATTTGAAAACGTTTTCAAGTTCCCGGGGGGGAACTTGAATATGGGGGGAATTTGAAATCTTTACACCGGTGTGGCGGTTTCAGCGCCCGGTCAGTTTCCACCGCCCGTATAGACTCAAACTCAAGGCATTGTCAATGGTCGTGAGTAATTTTCATACAGAAAATACAGAACAAGTGAAATATCTCTAAAAGCACACCACCTATTAACAAATCGCTTGGTACACATATAGAAAACATCTTCACCAAAAAGTCTATATTAAATTTATAATGTTAGGGTTGTTGATTTCTATTAATTTTGATTAAAAGTAATTTTTTGCACTGCGCATACCATCAAACTCAAGGCATTGTCAATGGTGGTGAGCAATCTTCATACAGAAAATTCAGGAAAAGTGAAATATCTCTAAAACCACACCACCTAGAAACAAATCGCTTTGTACACATGTAGAAAACATCTTTACCAAAAACATTATATTAAATTTATAATGGTAGTGACGATGATGTTCGATTTTGACGCATGCGCATGAAACTGACCGGGCGCTGAAACCGCCACACCGGTGTCACAGTTTGAGCACCCTGCCAGTTTGAGCACCCTTCTGTTGCTTCTGGGCATGCGCGGAATTTAACAGCATCGTCTGCGCATGCGTCAAATTCTACCCAGTTTCAAACTACGGTGATAGAGACAACATTAAAACCACCCTAACTATCACAGTAATTTGTGATTTTTGGTGCTTTGAAAGCAAATTTCTCTTGTTTCTATTAAATAGTTCAGATCTTTCTCTACAATTTCATATTCAGCTTTTTTGTTATCAGCCAATTGGAAGTTCTTGAATTTATTTTGCGAAAATAGTTTTTGAGGCCATGATCTGGTAAGGCTAACACTGGCACTGACACTCAGAATATCCCAACTTTCACTATTATCTCTGTTTTTAATACTTTCAGAATAAATTTCTCTTAGGTTACATTAAATACTTCAGATCTTCCTCTTCAATTGCGCATTAAGATATTTTTAATCGATCCAATGAAAGCTTTTAAATCTATTTTACAAAAAAAGTCTACGACCACTGGCAGGGCGCTCAAACTGGCAGGGCGCTCAAACTGCGACATGCTGCAGTTTGAAGGCGTCAGAAAATCTGCGCATGCGCAGAAGCAACAGAAGGGCACTCAAACTGGCAGGGCGCTCAAACTGCGACACTGGTGTACGTGGCGTACTCAGATGTGTCCCGTGCTCAGCCGTGTCCATCGCTTCTGCGCATGCGTGGATTTATTATTCTTTTTGTATCTCTATTTCCTACTGCAGGAATTCACCACACTTTTATTTATCTTTTGTTGGCTGGGGGGAGGGGTCTAGAATTAGCCTACTTAGGTCACGGTTGTAGTGAATATCCAAATAAGTCTTAGTGAAGTGTCTTAGCTGACAGCTAGGCCGTAATTGATTATCACGACCCGGGCGACTCTGGTCCATCGGGTCGTCATAATTTCAAATAGAACACCGCAAGTGGAGTCGACAAATACACGTGCCGTGTGCAAAACAACCCGACCCCAGTAACCCACCTCTTGGCTGGGGTTTGCAAGGAGTGATGACATCATATTTGCGCTGGTACCGTCCTGCAGGATAACAGCCACCGGTACCAGTCATACATTTTTTTTGTTGGTAATAATATAGATTAATGAAATGATAATATCACTAAACTATGCCATCATAAAAATCGTTCAATCATATTTTGCTGTAATTATATCGGCTACTAAAAAAACTAATAAAACAACGACCATTTTTGTCACCCGAGCACGGAGAAGCTTATTCGATTATTCGACCCGAGTCTGCAGGATGTGCGCATGCGCCAAAAAGTGGCTCGGGTGACCCGAGTCGATTAATCGATTACGCCCCTTGAATGTGGATGGATTTTGACACATGTTCAGACGATGCTGTTTGTTTGTTGTTGTTTTACGTCCTAGCAACATCTAAGGTCATATCAGGACGGGTACCGACTTGTGACAATGCACACTCATGGCGACTTTATAGTGCTGTCCCACTGGGAAACCAGACCACCGGCACCATGACCTGGTATCCCACTCAGTCACATTATCCTGACACTGAGCACACCAGTCCTTGCCCTATCCTAATAATGCCGAGCGCCTGGCTAGGAAGCGACAAGTATCAATTTTAAAGTCATTGGTTTGACTCGACTGGGACTCGAACCCACGACCCCTCGATCTAGCAGCACAGGAGACGGACGCTCTAACTCATTCGGCCATCCCGTCTGGTTAAGACGATGCTGTTTTTTTTTTTTTTTTTTTTTTATTGAGGCTGTATTTATACTGTCCATAGCATATAAGCCTGGGTATTCAGGCTTGTTTTCAATGCTGGCCAGCTGTAGTGTTGGTGTTGTCTTATCACACAGTAGCTGCTGATAAGGTATTTGATTGCCTGTATTTCAGTAGCAGATAGATAGTTGGTTGGTCTGGTTAGTACTATAGTAGTCTATGTTAATTTTTTTGGATTTTCTTGGCATATATGTGCTTTATTTTTTCTACTCTTATTTCTAGACTAGCCTACTCCTATTTACATATCATAGGCTTGTACGCAGCTGTGAGGTGTGTTATCTGGGTGCTTTTGGTATGGTTACCTTCCATTGGGCGTCTCGCTGGTGGGCCGTGACATGTATCACCTGCCCCTTTGCGGTGCAGCTTAGTTGGGGGTTCCTAGCCTTATTTTGCACAGATATTTTTTGTATGTTTTTAGGTCAGGAATTTGTCGTTCCTTTACTGTTTGGGCATTCCACACCTTGGCAGCCATTTCTAGCGTGCTTCTCTCGTGAGCTTTTATTTGGCTTCTGGTCTGCTTTAGTAGTGGCGCATTATTTGCTCTAGTTGCCCTTTGTGGTTTTGTTAGGAGTTTATTGTCTTGACTATAGCTGTATGCTAATGTTAGATTCTGACACATGAGCAGAAGCGATGGACACTGCTCAGCACGGCACACGTCTGAGTACGTCACACCGGCAAACTCTATACATGATAACACGGTTTGGCCATATATGGGCATGTCCTAATTTCGCGAGAACGAGGCCACTTCCGGATATAGGTAAACAAAGCCTGATAGCATTGAGTTTGCTGGAACGCACAGTGCAAAGCATTAGTTTTATTCAAAATTAATAGAAATCCAGAACCCTAACCTTATAAATTTAATATAATATATTCGTTGAGTATGTTTTCTATATGTGTACCAAGCGATTTGTTTCTAGATGGTGTGGTTTTAGAGATATTTCACTTTTTCTGTATGAAGATTGCTCACGACCATCCGCAATGCATTGAGTTTGCAGGTGTGTCGTGGTTTAAAACGGGTGCATGTAAACGACAACGGGTCCAGTGCGGCGGAAGTAAATAGACTCATGAATATTAAGTTTGACCTATATATGACATATCACTGGTGTCGCAGTTTGAGCGCCTTGCCAGTTTGAGCACCCTGCCAGTGGTTGTATACTTTTTTTGTCAAATAGATTTTAAAGCTTTCATTGGATCAATTAAAAATATCTTAATGCGCAATTGAAGAGGAAGATCTGAAGTATTTAATGTAACCTATGAGCAATTTACTCTGAAAGTATTAAAAACGGAGATAATAGTGAAAGTTGGGATATTCTGAGTGTCAGTGCCAGTGTCTGTTAGCCTTACCAGGTCATGGCGTCAAAAACTATTTTCGCTAAATAAATTCAAGAACTTCCAATTGGCTGATTAAATAAAAAGCTGAATGTGAAATTGTAGAGAAAGAACTGAACTATTTAATAGAAACAAGAGAAATTTGCTTTCAAAGCACCAAAAATCACAAATTACTGTGATAGTTAGGGTGGCTAACTGGTTTTAATGTTGTCTCTATCCGCGCATGCGCAGAAGCAACAGAAGGGCGCTCAAACTGGCAGGGCGCTCAAACTGTGGTGGTTTCAGCGTGTTCCCGTGCTCAGAGGTGTCCCGTTGCATGTTTAGCAAAAAGATTATATTAAATTGATACGGTTAGGGTTCTGGATTTCTCTTAATTTTGAATAAAACTAATGTTTTGCACCCCAAACCGCAACACCAGCAGGTCAGACTCCATGATTTGCAAGTTCAAGGTCGAACCATCATATATATAGGTCTAAATTAATATTCATGAGTCTATTTACTTCCGCCGCACTGGACCCGTTGTCGTTTATATGCGTTTAAAGATGTTTTCTATATGTGTACCAAACGATTTGTTTCTAGATGGTGTAATTTGGGAGATATTTGACTTCTTCTGTATGAAGATTTGCTCACGGCAGTTAACAATGCATTTGAATGGAAGTGTCCCTGTCAAACTGGTGTCCCTCGGAATCCGCATCACCTGTACGCGCAGTGCAAAACGTCAGTTTTATTCAAAATTAATAGAAATCCCGAACCCTAACCATATCAATTCAATATAATCTTTTTGTTAAACATGTTTTCTATGTGTATTCCAATCAGCTTGTTTCTTGCTTGTGTGGTTTTAGAGATATTTAACTTTTTCTGCTAACTGAAGATTGCTAACTAGCGACACTGCCATTGACAATCAATACCATGTGCGTTTGTTTATCTACGAACACGAATTAGGTCAAGATGGCCGCCAAACCGTCTAAGTTCGTTCTGCAGCCAAGCTGGGCACGCATACACAATGTTAGTAAACATTGAAATAGGTATGCGGATGCGAATGCAGCAAAAAATCGAAAAGCATGTAAAGGCATCGTGGTGCTTCCATACGTCCGAACGCGAATGGTTCAGAAACGTGCAACGAAACTAGTTGCAGTTATAAAGGACTTACCCTATGAACAAAGGCTCAGGAAATTGAAACTTCCTACCCTTTCCTACAGAAGGAAAAGAAGTGACATAATTGAAGTATTTAAAATGATGAAAGGTTTTGATAAAATAGATATGAACCAATTTTTCACCTTGAATAAAAGAGAAGGCAGCCGGGGCCATACTCTCAAACTAGTAAAACCCAGAGCCGTTTCAAAATTAAGGCAACACAGTTTCTCAAACAGGATCATAAATATATGGAATACTCTCCCACAAAATGTTATAGATGCCGGCTCAATAAATTCATTCAAGAACAGATTAGAAAAAGCATGGGCTGATGATCCAGGGAAATTTGACCACTTATTCACCACATGCTACTAATTTATTCCTTGTGTTGCTAATTACTTGCACTCAAGCAAAAATGAGAGACAAATAAGTGTTCACACTTCCTGTCTACCAATCGCTTTCTCCATAAGCATATTCAGCACTATACGGAGCGACCTAACTAGCCACGGTTCGACCCAACCAGCCATGGTTGAACTCGTTTCAGCCCATTTAAACTTGTTTCCGGTACAAAGGCTAGGGGACCAGGTTGGAAACTGAGCGATAATAGATGAAAACTCCCATGCCTCTTTCACCATAAGCATATTCAGCGCAAAACGGAGCGACCCAACGAGCCACGGTGCGATCCAACCAGCCACGGTTGAACTCGCTTCAGCTCGTTTAAACTTGTTTCCGGTACAAAGGCTAGGGGACGAGGTTGGAAAGTGAGTGATAATAGATGAAAACTCCCATGCAGATGAATGCCAGGGGACCAGGCTAGACCTTCACAGAGCCAGCAGTGTAGTCAAATATACACGATAACACGGTTTGGCCTTATATGGGCATGTCCTAATTTCGCGAGAACGAGGCCACTTCCGGTTATAGGTAAACAAAGACTGATAGCCTTGAGTTTGCCGGAACGCAGAGTGCAAAATGTCAGTTTTATTCAAAATTAATAGAAATCCAGAACCCTAACCATATCAATTTAATATAATCTTTTTGTTAAACATGTTTTCTATGTGTATTCCAATCAGCTTGTTTCTAGGTCTTGTAGTTTTAGAGATATTTAACTTTTTCTCTCTGAAGAATGCTGACTGCCATTGACAATGCATTGCGTTTGCCGGTACGGGCAGTGCAAAACGTTAGTTTTATTAAAGATTAATAGAAATCCAGAACCCTAACCTTATAAATTTAATATAATCTATTCGTTGAATATGTTTTCTATATGTGTACCAAGCGATTTGTTTATAGGTGGTGTGGTTTTAGAGATATTTCACTTTTTCTGTATGAAGATTGCTCACGACCATCGGCAATGCATTGAGTTTGCCGGTACGCGCAGTGCAAAACGTCAGATTTATTCAAATTTAATAGAAATCCAGAACCCTAACCTTATCAATTTAATATAATCTTTTTGTTAAACATGTTTTCTATGTGAATTCCAATCAGCTTGTTTCTAGCTGGTGTGGTTTTAGAGATATTTAACTTTTTCTGTATGAAGATTGTTAACTGGCTACACTGCCATTGACAATCAATACCAGTGCGTTTGTTTACCTACGAATACGAATTAGGTCAAGATGGCCGCCAAACCATGTTATGGTGTATTATTTGTCTAGTTTATTTTTCAGACATTATCACAGATTTATGTATCTTTTGCACAGATTAAATTGTTTGAAGTATACATTGATTTCTGTTTAAATCACACAATATACTTAATGAATGGGAAACTCATCCTGCAAGGGTATGCTCGATATTACCCAGTGGGAACTCGTTTTTCATCCTTTCGTCGCTGTGGACCCTTCTCCTCTGCCTGAGCAAATAAATGCCAGGGGACCAGGCTAGACCTCCACAGAGCTAGCAGTGTAGTAAAATATTATTTTACTAGTTTATTGTTCAGATATTATCACATATTTATGTAGCTTTTGCACAGATTAAATTGTTTGAAGTATATTTGAAATTGATCTACATTGATTTCTGTTTAAATCACACAATATCACTACTTAATGAATGGGAAACTCATCCTGCAAGGGTATGCTCGATATTACCCAGTGGGAACTCATTTTTCATCCTTTCGTCGCTGTGGACCCTTCTCGCTATATCGCTATATCTATATCGGAGAGATGATATCGGATGCGAATGCAGCAAATGGATCGACCCATGGACCGATCGGTGCGAATGCGAATACTGCTACTGCTACGTTTGCCATAGAAAACAATAGTAACTTTGATCTTTCTTCACAAATTTGGAGCAAAAAAAAACAAAAATGCTATAGTTGTCTTTTTTTGAGTGTTTGTTTGTTTAACAACCTCCCAAAAACAAAAAGTAAACACCGGCTATTTGGGGTTGGCATATATCTATGCCGCACATACGACATTCGCATGCCGCATATATGGAATCTTAGCTTTATACAAAGCTAACTGCCTCTGGCTCAAAATGAAAGTTACATTATCCGAATCAGTTAAACGGAAAGCCGCAGTAGCACTATTTAATACAATAAATGAATATAATCGATGTTATTGCTTTGTGTCGGGTAGCTAATCCTCATGTCTGGTTCGACTCTATATCGTGTAGAGCGACACAAAGTTAACGTTGTTATTTCAAACGACTCGTATTATTTATTTTCAAACTATGGCTTTACAAAGATCCTGTGTCTTCCATAGTAAAATAATTACGACTAGCCCGCAACCAAAGTAGATGCATAAATTAGTTAACAACTTTGAATTCCGTATTTATAGTGGAATTCATGTACACCGGAGAACTATAAAGCCCTGTTTACACGGGCAAAGTTAAAACGATCTAGACAAAGCGATTTATATGAAGCGTTTTAATGTCGCGTTTACACAGACAGAGTTTCAAAGTGTGTCGCGTCTACACGGGCAGTATTTAAACCGTTTCAGGGCGGAAGTGCACATCTGCGCATGACGGTTTCTGTCACAAAAGCAAAATGGCGGAGAACGTAGCAAGAGAAGCGATTCCAACACGGGAGCAGGAGATTATTGGCCGTAACGCTGCCAATATCCGACGTATCGTGAGGCGGTCGTCCACCAGAGCAAGGCGATTTGCGGAGTGGCAGGAGACTCAACGGCGAGAGTTTGTCATACTACTAATGACGCTCGTGGGTGTACAAGAACGGCCGGAAAGGGTGTTGTGGTCACGGGAAAGGTAGGCACTCAAGTTGTTTTGTGTTTACACACGTGTACAGTCGCCTTTACATGAAAGCCTGTCTTCAAGCTGTATCCAGTGGAATATGGTTGATTGTTTAACCGTCGGGCTAATCCACCCCCGCTTAAGGCGACCCTAGCTACGTGTTAATTTATATCATTATTTCCATGTGAATTTTCCTGGGCCAGCCGCGGGCCGCCGCTGCCTCTCGTCCCGCCTGCAGGTAGTCCGTGTCCGTCGGTGTCCTTCCCGGGCTAAAGTCGGCCAGCCAGAGTATCATCTAAATACGGAGGTTTGTCCCCTCCCGCGTTTATCGGCCTAAAGCAATTACTTGGTTATTTCAACTAACTGGCTGGTCTACTCGCCTTACAGTGTATTTAATATGTTTAAATTGATCCAGAACTAAGCAGATGCGCTAGTGTCACTGCCACTGTCACTGATAATCAGCCTAAGTTACTGTCTTATTTTAGCCAAAAGATCTATACGTTAATTCTGTTCATATGTCTGGTATAATCTCCCCGCAGATGGGTTAAGTAGCTGCATAAGGCCTATTTAGGCTTAAGGCCCTTAATTATATATATAAAGCAATCCAATGTTTAGTTTGACCATAGCGGTTTACTCCATAGAAAACTGGAGGATAGTAAAGAATGCAAGGAACGTTCCAATTCACTTTTCCAAGAGCTCACAGCATTTTATTCTTAACCAAAACTAACATTGTTTGCAGCATAAGTCGCAGAAATATCATACGAACCCTTCCCCTAATCATTAATTTCAAACAAGTTTAGAATTTCGATAAAATAGGCCTAAAACTTGGCTAAAACATCAGAGCGTCATTAAATACGTCTGATCGGTCTGGGTCCGAACGCCCGACCTCCTCTCGTTGCCAGGCGAGTCACAATTTGCGTCTCTTAGCAACGCTTTACAGCCGGAAACCCGGTGCCCCGTGAATGTTTGGCATTCGCGGTCTGCCATGGCGAGTAGCCCGTATTTCCAAATACGGGTTAATCGGCGCATGCCCGTGAATGCCACAAGTCTCGACCACTTCAATTGTCATAACATGTTTGCAAAGAACTACGCACATACTTACCTGCACAGATTACGGTCGTAAATATCGGTTAATTCTATCTGTGAGCATATGTTTCGAGACTAGGCAAGAAACGACTGCGATTCGTGTACTTACGAAGTCCGATATGTTTTTACGTCTTGACAGAGCAACGGTTGGTATATGTGATACATGTGCATATCCTATTTTAGTCGGTTTAAGCCAGCATATTACATTGATAGAACTACGTAGAACATAATTTTAGGGTTTCAAACTATAGTTAATATAATAGAGGGGGTGCACTGACGTCACACGGCTAATTTTGGTGGCCATATTGTATGACATACAGAAGGCTTGCAACTGCCTACACTGTGGTTGTTTACTGATTGGTTGGTTGGTTTATTTGAGACTGCACATAATAAGCCCTGTTCACACGTGCCAGTTAATTCGAATCATATAAATCGACTTCCGTAGTTCGGCTCACATTTGCGGAGTTTAGGCGGATTAATGATGTCACACCCATGCGCACTCGCGCGACTGTTTTGTTTTGTTCCGGTTGATTGCGCCGATTTGCCATTCAGTCCGGATCGTCAAACGCGAGTGGACGCGAACCAACAAAACGATGTGCTCTTCCTTCAACGACGCTCAAGAAACAATGCGGGGGGACAATTGGGATGACCGGGAGGTCCTACTTCTCATCCAATTGTGGTCGGCTGACTCAGTTCAACGCGAGCTGCAGAGTTCCGGACGGAACATCAATATCTATCGCCGGCTCGCCACCCGACTCAGCCGCCTGTGTGGGGGAGGACGGGGAGACAGGGATGCGACCTCATGTCGCTCGAAAATCAAGTCCCTCACCCAAACCTATCGGAAAGCGAAGACAACAACAAGTATGTATGTTTGCTCTCTTAACAATACAATTTCCCTTCTCTATACTGTCATTGTGTTTGGCTAAATACATTTTTAGGCCGCGATCGTCCAAAACCGATTCTGCCGGCCATTGTTCTGGCTGGGAAGAAACCTGTCTAAGCACCGGCAACAAAAGTACACTGATTTCCTAAATGCTGCCAGGGATACTTGTATAGGGTGATAGTTTCGGTATTTGGGGTTATTACACATGATGGTGGTCATTGCATTCACTAGCCAATCTGATATGGGCCTGATTACAACACATATGTACTGATTATATTGATAGGGGGGCGGGCCAATTATAGATGAATAACATAAATCGGATGTGTGTAAGCAACCCTTATCCAGTTTAGCTAATATTACTGTTACTTTTGTTTCCAGTCGGAGCACCAGGGGTCACAAGAGTTTCCGCTACTACAGCGATATCGATGCCATCCTGGGCACGCAAGCAACAGGAGCTCCACTCACCTCACTCAACACGGTGGCGCACCAAGCAGGTAAGGGCAAGCGTACCGTCTATTGGCGTGAAGTGTTGTACATGAAACTAAAAGTTGTGTCCACTTATCTCTACATTACTTACAATTTGGGGGACATCAATACTTGAAACAACATCACATGTTAAAGGTTACCTCATATAACTTCCAAACATCTCTTGTGCATGGTGTGAGCACAACATAAAATATCATGTATCCTTTGTTCTCCAGAAAACGATCCAGAAGACCTAGTTGTGGGGGCAGAGGAGGAGGTGGCGGCGGATGTGGTATTGAACGGCGACATGGAGAGTGAGGTGTCGTGGCCCTCACAGGTGCAGCCAGCTGACCCAGCTCCAGGGGGCAGCCAGGTACGGATGTTTATACTAAATGAAATCTACGGCGCGCTAATGTAACATCACCAGGCAGGAACCACTATCATATGTACACACATTTGTTAATTGCTGAAAGAAATAAGGGCAGCAAAATAAACAAGTTTTACAAGTTACCTACGTAAGTCACGGTATTTAAAGCAGTGGAGTATGATTTAAAAAATCATTTACCCCTGGTTTAAAAAAAAAAAGAGCCAACTTAAACTGACTTACGTTAAATCGGTTGAACTTTTTGAACTCACAAAATGATTTCTAGGAGTCGACTTACGACAAAATGGATGTACCGACCCGTTTGCACCATTGTTTAAACCCGCACTATATATGTTCATATATTTAACCCGATTTAAGGCGTCTTTAACAACGGTTTAACAACGGTGTAACGCAAAAACACTGCGATTAGAAAGACAATTTTTTCTATTACAGGGAGCCGCAGACACAAACGAGGGGGAAAACCAACAACCGCACAACGTGGCGCAAGACGTGGAAGGCAAAGACAATGGGGCTGAGATCCGCGAGGCGTTTGTGTCATATTTCCATGCATAAACAATAAGTTGTAGATGTGTTAACACGGCCTATTCAAAATAGCTTGACGTAAGGGCAATTTCAAACCTATTTAGACAAACCGATTTATATGAAGCGTTTTATTTGCGCGTTTGCTATGTAATAACCCAACCCCTTATTGTAAGTTTCTAAAGACATATCTCCCATGTAGTGTGCAACACTGGCGTACGTTGTGATGTGGTTGTATATGTAGGTGTCTATAAAACAAGTAAGAAACGTGTCATAAACCGAAATACTGGTACCTTTTATTGCAACCATAAGTATAAACGCTAGATATGATGCCACAACTGTAACATAAGCCCAGTAAGTAAAATATATACAAATGGAAGGTAAATTTAGAATTTTCTGTGTCCTAAATTGGCCTACGTAATATATATAACAACTATTCACACTACTCTTGATTAATACACTTCTGGACGGTAAATAGCATGGCATAAGTATATAAAAATAACAGTGTAGTAACAATAGAAAAATCATGTTTCCTAAAGTGCCCTACCTACGAAATGGAACTAAATAACGTTAATTAGAAACTAAACATATTGACAGGTTACTGAAATTCGTAGAAACTTGTATTAGGGCTGGGAGTGGAGGTTGCATGTTGGGCATGTTGGGGTGTGAGCAGGGTGATGCGTGTAAGGCCATCCGTGGTAGCAGTCTGAAATTGTTGGGGGGCAGACGGACGTTGCACCGACATCATCTGCATCATCTTTTCCTCGTGCTTTCGGTGCTGTGCCTGGTTGGCAATCTCCCGTTCCTGCCGCCTCTCCTCCATCTCCATCTCCCGTTGCTCCCGCCTCTCCTCCATCTGCTGTTGATGCTCCTCCCGCCTCTCCTCCATCTGCTGTTGACGCTCCTGCCGCCTCTCCTCCATGTCCAGTTCACGTTTCGTCCGCCTCTCCTCCATCTCCATGTCCCTCTCCATCCGCCTCTCCTCGTGTTGCTGATATACAGTAGCTGCGTCTTTTTGGGCGCCTATGAACTGCGTGATGAGGCTTTGAATGACCCGCTCGTTTTTTCCCAATTCCATTTCCCTTTCGTGCGCGCACGGCTGGAATATGAACATAGGTGATATCTAGTAGAATGACAATGTGATGGAATAGTGGATGTGATGTACAAACATTCATTGATTAAGCAGACTGAGCCTAAGTTGGTTAACAGTTATTTGTTGGCTGTGGTTTCTTACTTGTAATCCAGTGGTCAATAGACCCGCGTCAATAATGTGCCAAACATGTGTTTTTAATTAACCCCGGCAAATCCCCAACTAGTTTGTATGTTGTACAAAAGTGTGTGAAGTATTCTAATGTGTTTTCTATATATGTATATATATATTTATAGCCTCACTGCGTTATGGTACAGATGCTCGATATAACATAAAGTTAGGTGAGGTAACCATCTAATTTTACTGAGGCGTGTAATGCAATGTCTAAAAATGTCCTTACTCGGCTGTGTGGCCTGGGTGGGAGTGGGCGTACACTGGACGGAAGCGGTTTCCGAGGGGGTCCCAACCTCGCTCTCCAGGTCAACCTCGACCTCGATGTCCACGAGAACATCATGCCCAATTTCTTCCTTGGCCCCCAAAACCAATTCTTCGGTGTCCGCTTCTGCAATAAGATTATAAAGTACATTGTGGCTGTTATTACCAATATCGTTCACATAACAAAGTTGGTTGAAAGGGATGGCTAAAGCGATGTAATAACGTTGTTTCATGTGAAACGGTTCAAGCGCAACATCAGGTGACCTGTACTATTTTTCGCGCTTGTAACTGTCCGGCAAGGCGAATGTGAAAGGTTTAAAAATGGCAGGTGTAATGTGTTCCGTAGTTTTAAGTCTCCGGCCAGGACATAAAGTTCCTTGACACGTATGGCTAAATACATTTAATAAGGTCGTTTCATTTGAAACTGTTCAAGCGCAACATTAGGTGCGGTGTTTTATTTTCCGCTGTTTTAATTCTCGGGCAACGCGATAGTTGGTTTAAACGTACGCCTAAATCGATATAATAAGGTTGTTTCATCGGAAACGGTTCAAGAATCTTACCTCCGTCCACGGACATTACGTCGGTGGCGAGGTACCGGAGAGGAACAGCTGTGGGCCTTGGGCCCAGAATGGCATCCAACAGGTCATAGTAGCGGAAGGTCTGCGGTGCTCTGCCACTGCTGCTGTAAATGTATATAGTAAAGATTCGATGAAATGCATACACTGTGTAAACAAGGGTACGTTTGTTATTTTGTCCACATTAAAAATAAACCATCAATTGCTAATGGCTAGTGTAACTAATAAGACTTGTGTTATTACTTTCTTTGGTTATTACTTTCTTGGGCACCCGAAGCCTTTTTTGTCAATTAGCACAAATATTAATCAAATCTGTTGTGTTATCATAGCGAGTTTCATTCAATAAGATAACATCGTTGCTGACTGCAAAGACCAACGGTTTATGGAAAGCAACCTGTACAAGCTGTCGAAAAAACGGTAGCAATTTTAGATGTTAATTAAAAAATCTAACAAAAAGATTTATTGTTGCTATGTCAAATTCATAGCCCGGTACCTTATCAGATAATATCCAGCTTTCTAACATTTAAACGTTAAATCGATGGGCTTCTGCGGACTCCTTTTTGGGTTTTTGCATTCTCTGCCATTTCACCAACTCTGTGCCTGTATTGATATCCATTTGATACTGGAGACACAGTTATTACTTGATATACCAAACTAAAGCTATTTTCGCCCGTATTTACAACACTTACTTGCTGTTGTCCCGGCATTTACGGTACGTGTGTGTAAGGCTTTTTATCTTGCTCCTGCACGCCACCGCGTTCCTCGCCGTTCTGCCGCCACTACAAGCCCGCGTCAATCTGGCGGACAATCGCCGATAGATGTTGATGTTGCGGCCACAACCCTCAAGTTCGCGCTGAATAGTGTCATCACCCCACAGTGTGATAAGCATCTTTACCTCGTCGTCATCCCAGTTGTCACGTCTGGTACTCTCTTTTGAACTCTGTCCACACGCACTTGTTGAAGCCATGGTGAAAAACGTCCTGTTGCAGTCGTCGCTATCAAAACAGACACGCCCGCGTGAATCACCGGAAGAAAACAAACTAACCGCTCGACTGCGCATGCGGATGACGTAATTAAAACGCCTCAACTATAACGCAACCATCTACACTACCATCGACAAACCGATTTATATAAAACGCTTCGTATAAACCACCTCGCGACGTGGTATAGATGAAGCGTTTCATATGAATCGATTCAGCCCTAAAACCCCACAGCATTGCATCTACACGGTAAATGTGAATCGATCTAGGCAAGGCGTTTTATATGAGGCATTTTAAATCGCCTGTGTAAACAGGGCTTATGACGTCACGATTGGAGCGTAATGACAGACACCAGACTGCAATTTCACAAATTTACCCGAACGTTACTATAAAAATTAAAAGAATCCCGTTGCTACAGCATATAAAGTGACTTAAAAGGTATTACACACCTCACTATCCTGGTCATGGCACCAGTTTAACCATTCTAGCGTTAATTCCAAATGATTTCCAAATGATGGTTTCCTGGGTCCGCCGCGGGCTGCCGCCACCTCTCCATCCCTCCGCCAGTTGACCGCCTTCGTTGGATGAATCCCGGGCTAAGGGCGGGCAACCTGTGGTGCCACATATGTACGGGCTCTACCCCTCCCACATTAAATATGTATTTATTACTTTCTGGCTCTCTCCCAGCCGGGTTTAGATGTATATTGATCAATGTTATTCCGAAATAAAGCAGCCGGTGGACTCCGCCGCTGCTGTCACTTATAAACATCATCATCATCATCATCATTATGCTGTCGGTCGCGATGCGACAAAGACTGCTTTCATTACTTGACTGCCGCTCTCCATTTAGCTCTCTGCTGTGAGAGTTGCGTCCATGAGTCGGTCTTAATGTCTCTCAGCTTCAGGTTTCTCTTGATGGTATCTTTGAACCGGAGACGGGGGCGCCCTCTCTTTCTGTAGCCAGAAGACAGTTGAGAATAGAGGATCTGCTTTGGTAGCCTGTCTGATGACATCCTCATGAGGTGTCCAGTCCACCGGAGATTCTTTTTGATCAGAAGATCTTCCATAGAGGGCAGCCCCATCCGTTCGAGTATTTCCTTATTCGTCACTTTGTCCTTCCAGGTTAGCCTCATGATTGAACGCAGATGTCGCATCATGAAGGCATGCAGCTTTTTCACCTGCTGTCTGTACACTGTCCAGGCCTCGGCTCCGTATAGTAGGGTGGATAGCACGATTGCGCGGTAGATCTTACCTTTGACCCGAATGGACACATGGTGGTTGTTCCAGAGTCTCTGGCGTAGTCGGCCGAAAGATGCGCTAGCCTTGGCCATCCTCCTCTGTATCTCAGCATCAATGCGTCCATCACTTGATATAGTGCTTCCGAGATAGGTGAATTCCGGAACAGAGTTCAGCTTGTTTCCGTCAACCATGATCTCCTCCTCTCGGGTTCTTGTAGAGTTGGGTTGGTACAGCACCTCCGTCTTCTTGATGTTAATTTTCAGGCCAAACTTCTTTGATGCATTGGAGAAAGCCAAGAACACCCAAGATATTACTATTGTTATTCATGTTTACGTTAATACGGTAGTTTGTTTGTTGTTGTTTTACGTCCTAGCAACATCTAAGGTCATATCAGGACAGGTACTGACTTGTGACAGTGCACACTCATGGTGACTTTATGGTGCTGCCCCACTGGAAGACCAGGCCACCAGCACCATGAACTGATATCCCACTCAGTCACATTATCCTGACACTGAGCCAACCAGTCCTTGCCCTATCCTAATAATACCGAGCGCCAGGCTAGGTAGCAAAAAGTATCAATTTTTAAGTCATTCGTTTGACTCGACTGGGGTTCGTAGGAAATGCCTAGGGCGTGGAGATCGTTTTCATTTAAGCCAAAGTGATCTGCAAATGACCAAGGACAACATAGTAAGACTGGTAATAAGAACAGTCAGGGAAGAACTGACGAAGGAAGCTGAAAAAAAGATAAGGACCAAAACTGGAACAAGCTCCAGGAGCTCCAAATAGCATACAACACTCTAAAAAATTGAGTGTGCCTGGTATAAAGCTGAATATGAAAAGGTGAAAAGCCAACAAGATGGGGAAAACAGCACCCCCAACAAAACTGAAACCAAAACAACCACCGAGACAAAAATGACTACCAAAACTACCCCACAAAAGAAACCAGAACGTGAGAACAAAAAACTCAGTGTCATGATACATGGGGTTCCTGAAAAAGAGGACGAAAAAATAGAATCCACAGTCACTGACATACTAAGCGAAGCCAACTGTAATTTTGGATGGACGGTGGTAACAAAAGCCTACCGTCTAGGAAAAAAAGCAAGACAAAAAATAGAAAAAACACAAGGAACAGACAAACTGGAAAATAAACAGGAAATAGGTGACAACAAAATCAGGAGACTGCAGATCCAGTCAAATCAGACAGCAAAAAATCCACTGACAGACCCAGAAGTTTAAGAATACAACTAGAAAAGGAAGCACACAAAAAGGAGCTCTTCCAAAAAAAGAAAACACTACAGACAAAAACAAACTATGAAAAGGTAACGATCAGGCCTGTCAGGACAGAAAATGAAATGCTGAGTGAAAAAGCGGTGCAGCAAATGTACACACTCGCGCAGGAAACAAAAAACAAAGAAATCCAATCGATCAAAATGAAGGGCTGCAACATAGAGATAAATGGGAAAATGTACAAACCCCAAGAATTTGATAACATAGAATTCAAAGAAATAAGCCCTGAAAAAGCAGCTACCAGAGAGCATGAATGGAGAGTGTCCTTCCAGGGACACAACTCTCCTTTCAGCAACCTCTACAAGGGTAAAATAGCAGGAAAAGATGGGAAAATATACTCATCTGCTGAACAGTACTACTGTTTGATCATGGCCACGTTCCATGACAAATACGACCTAATGAGACTCATTGACAACACGGAAAACCCCTACACTGTGAAGGCGATTGCAAAGAAAGTGTGGAAGGACACCAGAATGGTGTAAAACAAACAAGAAAGTCCTAGAGAACATTGTCAGGGCCAAGTTTACGCAAAGCGAAGAATTAAAGCAAAAATTGATGAATGCCCCAGGCAAAGCATTCAGAGAATGCACCAGATGCCCATATTGGGGAAAAGGCATTTTCTTAAACATTGCAAACGAAGGGGAATTTGTCAAACAAGGACACAAAAATAAAATGGGAGAAATCCTCCAAAAAGTCAAGGAAAGCCTAAAAAATGATGCAAAAAATACTCCACCCACACCTGAAATACTGAATGATGTGATGTGCTAAGTTCACACAAAATGAGGAGCTAAAGAAAAAACTAATAAATGCCACAGGAAATGCATTCAGAGAATGCACAAAATGCCCATACTGGGGCTCAGGTAGGTTCCTAGAAGCGGCCAGTGAAGGCAAAATAATCAAACAAGGTTATAAAATTAAGATGGGAGACATCCTCCAAAAAGTAAAGGAAGGTCTGATGAAAACTGACGAATAAATAAATAAATGAAATAAAATAATAATAAAAATAAATATATAAATAGCAAAACAAATATAAATATTTAGATGAAATAAGAAAGACCAAAATAAGCATAAAGAAACAAAAGCCAAAAGACCAAGCGACCAGATGAAAACATTGGAACTCTTCCAGCAGGTCAAAAGGAAGCGAGGAAAGCATAACAAACATGCCCCACTTCCGCCCAAACTGAAATTTGAATCAGTAGGCCACGACTACGACGACTGCGAATCACGACGACAACAAAGAATCAGAAACAGATCGTCTAAGTGAACGGATAGCAAGATGCAGAAAATGATAGTCATCAGTGGTGATTCAAGGGTAAGAGCACTAGCCCCCCATAAGAGAGAGCTGCACCAAGATGCACTAAACTACAAAGAAAAAATAGAATCTGTACCAGGTGCGACCATTGCCAGGATAACAGACGCAGTGCTCAGGAGATACGCAAACTGTTCCCCACCAGCACAAATATACATGATGGCAGGAATCTGCGACCTAACACAAAAAATAGGACACACAGACCAACTTACGTCACAACGCATCAATGTTGGTGCAAGTTATGAATATTTCTTATGACCAAACCTCGCGAACCCTGTCGAGCAGCCTTGAAGCTGTCGACTTGCACACATGCTTCGAATTAGTACAATGGTTAAGTATGACGCAATTGTTATGTATTAGTGGCGCCGAGACAAAGAATTTTCTTGTCGAATGAGCCGAAACACTCAGACGTCCGCGTATCCGTTGATCCATCCGCGGTGTTCTTCGTTGTGATCGGTCAATTCTGTTGAATAAATTAGAACTACCAATTATTGAATCCACATTACGTGCTTGTTGGCGCGTAAAAGCTCCAGTACCAATCTCTCGCGAATGTATTAATTTAGGTTTTTATTTTGTTTTATTCACCAATAATTCATTAGTGTGTGTATCTTGACCAAAACTCATAAGATCGAATGGCAAAGGTTGTGATGTACCTTTTATCATCTCCGTACGTCTCTAATCATTATTAGTTTACTACAGAAGCCAAGTTTGTAAAGTGCCTACCACTGTTACTATCGTGATCTAATGACTATGTATCATGGATCATATATCCCTTTAGATTCATTAACTATCGTTACACGAAATCATCTAAATAAATCAAACAAAATTCTTCAGAACTTCTACAAAAATTACATTCCTTATTCTTTGGAATCAGCTCGTACAATTGTTAATCCAAATTGCATACACTTAAACTGAAATAGTCCCATATGAGTGTTTATCGCAGTTTCTAGGTTTATTATCCTTATTTACCAGTAAGCAAATAATACAAAATATCTTGTATCCTAGGTAGAGGATAAGTATATTCAATTATTACTACATTTCTTACGGCAATCGTCACTGTGATGAATAGTACTATCTGTCCTCAGCACTACCGTAACTAATGAAGAGACGGAATATAACTAGATTATAATATCATCATCCAGCTTTCTTTTTTTTAAATTTCTTTTTTAGTTCTCTTTCTATTATATCTTTCACTCAAAGGTATTATATATACTCTCTCATTTAGAAGATATGCATTTATCTGTATCTATATGCATTTCAACTAACTAACCTGATAAATTTCCACTACCTATATAACCAAAAGCAATATAAAAGTCAATACTACCCGTATACAATTTTCTATCCCCACAACAACATCCACCAGACATTGAAATGTAGTCAAATGTACAAACGGTGTAGCAACCTTCATGCCAATTTTAGTTTGTATGAACAATCTATCAAGTACAGTGGTTCATTACATAAGTAACAAGTCAATCAGTTAGACTCGTTCTGCCCAGCATTGTTTTTCAGCGTATACGTATACACGTGTACCGATTCAGCCGTGTCCCAATCTGTAAAGTCGATGGTATTACGTAAAGTCAACGACGTCTGCGCGTGCACAGTCGGCGTCGCTTTTTCATTGTCTCCCAGCTCTTGTGTTGACAGCGCATGCTCAGCAGTGTGCTGTGCGACTGAAGTATGTCTAAATTTAGATGCAATATCCACCCCGACCGGCAGTTCTATATTCTCACGCGCCGACCCAAGATGTACGCCCAGCGCATAAGAACTGACATGATAAGGCGTCGCAACTTTCATAGAATGAATTTCTGACTAATCAGAATACCCAATAGCTATCGTAGCTCTTACCGCATGAATTTCTGAATGTTCATGAATCCCACTGGCTACCAACAACTGATCTACCCCTTTTCTCAGAGACTTCTATCTCAAAGTTACAACTTCAGGACTTCCTTTAGAGAATAAGATCTAGAGAAATCTAAAGAAGAAGCATTTAGACTATCTATTTGAATAGAAATATCTAAAGTACTTAGACGTGATTTAGAATGTCATAGTTACCCACCGACAAACCTAACTAAGAATTGACATTCCAAGACTTCCCCAAGAGACTTAGGACGAACGCATGACAACATCTTATTTAAGAGGTTTCTCTCGAAGATTCACATTCCAGAGACTAACACCTCCCACACCCAAGGACCCTTATGCTGAAAAGCATTGGTAAGAGTTCATGGAGTGTATCCAAATGGACAATGTCATCTTCAAGCAGCTGTTTGCCAAGAGTGACATGCAACAGATTAACTGCTCCCAAATATTGTGACCCCTTGTGTCAAAAGACACTGGTAAGAACTCATGCACTGTACCAAATGCACAAGACAACGCGAAATGAATGAAACTACATCAGAAACACCCGCCAAAGTTTCCATCCCCACAACTATCTCTCCCGTAAAACAGTGTATCACCCCCGTCCAACATGGGTACAGAACTACAGTACTCTTCCACAACTTATTGCGTACTATGTGCTGACAATGTTTTAAGTGCAACAACACTCAGTTTTCCCTCCGTTAATTTTTTATATACTACCAACGTTAGTACGTTCCCCATTCTCTCTGTCTTTAAAAAAATTAAAATACCAAAACTCTGCGATATAAACAAACTCATCCATCTATCAGACTCTGCAATATATGTGTACCTATAATATTTCACGCAGTTATTCCTCCTTGTGGCATTTTATAGGCATTTTTCGGCTGCTGAGTTAAGCTCGGTAGAAATAAAATAAAGAATTGTATCCAAGCATAGAATTATGCCTGTAAATCAGAAGAAAAGTAAAAAGTCTCTCCTATGCTCTCATTCACCTCAAGGCTAAAGAAAATCACTGAAAGTAGTCCCAATGAAAAAAATATTCTACTGGCGACACGAGGCTTCAGACATGGCACATTACAGTAATACCAACGTCAAAGACTAATGTTTCCCCTAAGAATAGATACTTTCTGTCGGAAAAGTTGTCGACAAGCAATTTCAAATCAATTTATGCCTCTAAATCGATGAAAAGAATAAAGAACCGATAGTAGAAAAATAACACTACCTACACAATATAAAACTAAACATTCGAAGTCAATAAGTTGTATCAATTTTGAAATTAACACTATAAAGTAACTACGGCAGTCACTACCATCGTATTATAATAACTACCGAAATGCAATTTCTGTCAATTTCGAATAGAAATAACTGTTGTAGTCTAACTTTTAGTCAATAACACTACTAGTCCACAGTATATTATCTATAGAAACCAGTCCATAATGTCACAATTAACCAACGTCTCATTTAAAATAACTTCTGGTCGACAGTTACACAGTCTATAGTATATAAATTCTTAGTCAAAATGTTATTGTACACAGTATTACTACCTATACAGTGTTAACGAAACTCGTCCGTGGATAATTTATAAAGTCATAGCAGTCTTTACATTATACTCTTAGGTTATAATTCGTTGTAGTTATCAATTTGTAATTGGTAACAGTCTTAGCATTCAGAACTCGTCACAGTCAATATTATGTAAAGTCAAACTAATTTTTACTTTCTGAACCCAGTCGGTTTCAACTCGTCGTGGTCACCATTTTGTAAAGTCGTCGTCTGGCAGCTGTAATTGTGTAGGCAGCCTAATAAGAAATTAATACAGGCAAGGAGAGAAAGGAAGAATATAAAGAGTGAAAATAGAGTGAGAGCTTTCACCCTCAGGTTTATTATTATATAGTGGTACATGGATCTGACATGGCATACCACGTGACCATGCTCTCCAATCAACAACAAGCATTTCTAGGTCCACCAATTAATAGTAAGCATTCTTGTGTCACGATGGCTACTGTGATCTACCCAACACTACCATGGCTTGTGGCTGCTTGGCCTGCACCTGCCCTGTTGTGTGTGTGTGGTGATCTGTGATTAACAGTTGGGGGGGTGGGGTGGGGAGAGGGGGTAGTGAGTGGAGCTCCTTCCACACTCACAGTAGTGCCCCTCTATCACACTATCTATCTAATACACAATGACTATTGACTACAAGTAAAGAGTCACCAGCTACTACATAAATACATTCATACACCTGGCCCTATACATCACTTACATTAATAGACCATTTTTACTCCTTTATAGACCATTTCACATTCCCCACCAATGCGTTTTATCAGAATATTTTACATAGAGTTGACCATAGCGGTTAATATACTACATATAAGGAATGCAAGGAACGTTTCAATCACTTTTTAAGAGCTTACAACTTTATTTCTGTTACGACTGATACAATCTAAGTTCAACAATCATTACCGATATGAATAGAGAATTCCCCTCCCATCTTTTGGAATTAATCAAGTTTAGAATTTCCACAAATAAAGCCTAATGTTGTCTAAAACATCAGAGCATGCAAAAGCACTCCCGATAGGTCTGAGCCCGACCGCTCGACCCTTCTACATTGCTAGGAGAGTAGCACGGGATGCCGCGGCACGTCTCCCAGCAACGAGTTACAGTGAACCCTTCCCCGTATTTGATGGCCAATGTGGGCCTGTCTTGGCGAGCAGCCTGCATTTCCAAATGCGGGTTGCACGACCCAAGCCCGCACAGTCCACAGCTTAATTATAGTCTTGCCCATGTCACCTATATATATATAGGGAGAGAGTGAGGGAGAGAGGGAGTGAGGGAGAGAGAGGGAGGGAGAGAGGGAGAGAGGGCGAGGGAGAGAGGGAGGGAGAGAGAGAGAGAGAGAAAGAGAGAGAGGCGTGCTGTAATTGGAACAGTTATAAAGAAAATACACACAGCTGTCAGTGTGTAATGATGGTCCCATTTGGGAAATCAACCATTAAGCTTCCAAGAACATTACAGGTAGGCCTATTCATAATGACTCTACTTAAAATTAACACGGTACATGATTAATGTAAATTAGCCATACACCAATTTGAATATACATATATTATTTGGTAGTCTTCATAAACAAAAATAGTATAACACACAAATCAGCCTTCATAAAACACAAATTGTACAATGTACAAACGAGCTGGACCATTACCAAATATAGTATTAAACCGTACGGCCTAAAACAATAGAATTTGAATTTCAACAGGAAGCACTACTAGAACAGAATTGGCGGGGGAATAACATTATAAAATGCGTACTACAAGGTATCAACATTCACCAAAGACAATTAACTTCCGACTTCTGAGGATTAGGAATAGAATCACTCTACAAGGTTCCAAAGACAGTATTTTGGATTTCATTCACACTTGGGAGAGAACAAAGTGGAACCTGAAGAGAGCACAACATATTCCCTTTTTCAAAAATAATATGGGGCTAATCAGCAGCTACTGTTCCATTTGTAACAATAAAAATCACATAATGAAATATACACTCACTATTTCAAATTCAAGTTATAAAAAGTTAAAAAGCCATCTGTCTCGTATCTGATTGGCTGGTTTTGTGTTGTAAACATTTAACTTTCCTTAAGATGTTGGCATTGCGGTAAAAGAAAATACTTCTACCAATTAATTAAAATAATTGTCTTGAAATGTACTCCAACTTTTGAAAGCTAATCAGTGCACCATATGATATAACCTTTCATGTGTCTAACAACATATATGTGTGTAGCACTTAATGAAAATTGCTTGCAACAGTGATATAAATCAGATTTATAAAAAAGGAATTCAGCGGGCCATGCTACCAGATCTTGTTGCAGTTATTTATATTCAGTGAAGCACCATGATGATACCTTTATCAGGCAATGTGATTGGGTGCAGGAAAAAAAAACTAAAGTTGTTTTAGGTTATCGTGGGGACACACAGCATCCCACTGAATCAGCATAGGGATGCAAACAGTGTATTTCAGAGGCGTTTCGGCAGCCCGTAAAAAAACAAAAAATCTTTTAAACGTTATTCCGGTTTCGGCGGACAGAAAAAAACCCGGAATTCTGGTTAAAACCGGTGAAATCGGTTGCCTGCTTTATTTTCGGATTTTATTATTATTATTGTAACATTTTTTTTTGTTACTACAATACACAGAAGTTGTTTTCTAACATAACTTTCAGCCAGCCAATCAGATGCTTGAAAAGGGGTCTTTAATCTGGTTATATATGTGGCCAGTCACTAAATACGAAACAGTGTAAACATTAAAGACTGCATGTCCCAACTCCAAAGTAAAGAGGACACATACTTTGTGACACACAACTATCATGAAACATAATTTCGTAATGTAATTTCGGTTCCCCATCACATGAAAGACATACTTTATAGGTCACATAAAAATATAATAAAACACTTAGTCAAGAGAGTGAACGTACATAACACTACTCGGAATGCAATAACTTTCTAAACAAACAGATGGACCCCACTAACCATCAATGCATGTTCTAAGAATAAATGCCTACCCCTCGTTCGCAACATCTCCAACTGCAGTTATTGGTAGTTTAGATAAGGTTTTCTATTTAGCCACCAGGTAAGGCACAATTAGACCCCACTAATCTGAACCAACTATTGATCAGAACCAACTATTGATCAGACAAATAGCTTCCACGGTATTTTCAGATAGCTGGTCAGTCGCTTACATTATTGTTATTGTGGCACTATTTACATAGTTCTAGGGAACATACAATCAAATTACCACCAAACGTACAAGTCAAAATCGTCCTGTACTATTATTATATAGCGATATAGCGAATGGTAGACAGGAAGTGTGAACACTTATTTGTCTCTCATTTTTTTTTTTTTGTACAGTAGTTGTCCCAAGCAGGGAAAATCCCAGTCACAGATGACTGGTCTTCCCCACTCCACTGCTGGTCGATAGAAGGCCCGAGCCTACACTTTTACCAACCCAAGGGATTTTTAACCTCCCACACCACATAGACATGGTATGAGAGGAACCGGCCTTTGATGACGCTGTAAGTTATACACAGCGGTGGAAATCCAAATTGGCAGAGCTGGGGGCATGGGGAATCGAACTGCTGACCCTCAGATTAGGAGTCTGCCCTAGAAAAAAGTCAGACACTCTAACCACTCCGCCACAGAGAATATATATTAATATTCTATCAAATGACCACAAAAGGCAGAAGTCAAAATTACTCTACTCTCTATTAATAATTGTATATATTTAGCACATTTCATAGCACATTTTATAGCATATTAATTTAACTGAACATTTTTGCCATTCGCACCGTTATCTCTGAAATTACAATATCTTCCGATTACAGATTCATAGGTTCGTTTCCCCCTCCCACTACCCCTTTTGTTAAATAGGTCATGCTGTTCCAATTGTTATTTTTACATACAAGACGATTCAGTCGCAAATTCGTGAGACTCAAATATTATAGCCAGGTACCATAATATCACAGAAGACATATCTAAGCTGTCTCACCATGCAATAGTACATACAGGGTAGGGCAGTAACTTTTTTCCCACTTGCCCAAGAGGGCAAGTGACTGAATTTTCTACTTGCCCGAGTGGCAAAACTACTTGCCCAAGCCCAAGTAAAACAACTGGCGATGCATTTGAAAAACAGTATTTTGAAGGACATAAATTGTCATAAGCAATTAAGAATAGACAGTGCTGTGGACAGTGGTTAATAAGTACAATAGTCAAGACAGTCGCCTTTATGACGGAAAGGGAACTGGTGTCATGAATGGATTTGAAACTAAAATCTGCTACTGCAGATCAGAAAAATAACGAATTGCCCATTCGGGCCAGTCACCGAGAACTTCACCTGCACGACCGAGTAAACTAGGTACCCTGGGCAGCCGGGCAGTCCTTATTGTCCTACCCTTATTTAATATGAAAATACGGAATGTTCACATGTTGACAACGCTAGAGAAAATTGAGTTTTTTTTGTTATTAGTCAATTCAAAAGTATTCTTGAGGTAGATGGTGTCATGCAGCTTGAAGTAAGATTTGTGTTTAAAGAAATAGCATATTGATCGAAACAAAACACATTTCCTCCATATAAATAAATCATTAAGTAAAAACACAAATGCCCATTAAACATAATTATGTATTTCTGTTCTAAATTCCCTTTCATATATATTGATTAAATGTCTTGTTAATAGTTGATCTTATAAAGATTAAAGACTGCATGTCCCAACTCCACAGTAAGGAGGACGCACTTTGTGACACACAACTATCATGAAACATAATTTCGTAATGTAACTTGGGTTACCCATCACATGAAAGACATGGTTTATAGGTCACATAAAAATACAATATAACACTGGGTGTTTGCAAACATAAAGCAATATTGGTAGAAAACTACTATATTCTACATACACTGCACTAGTTAAAGTTGCAAAGTCCGATGGTTTTTAGTTTTTGTCAGTAAAAATATATATATATTAGGTTGTTATAATCTACCTTATTTTAAAGCTGCATAGTCTGATGAAAACATAAAATTTTCAGAGCCAAAATAGTTATCTAGATTTGATTGTACACATCAAACTTAGATAATGGAACACTTATTAAACATTTGTCGCCACATATACGGGAATACTGAGGAAATTTAATAGAACCTGTTACTGCAGAAGCTTACTGTGTCAGAGTTTTGGCGTGCTTGCCAAAATTAATTTAGCATGTTTGCACTTCAAATATCTCAAAAGTTAGCCATTTAAAATAAAAGTTACTTCAATCTAAAGGAAGGTAGATAATAATGATCAACCTACTAAATCACAGAAACTCAAAACCATCAGACAAAACAAGTTTAATATAAAGTAACTTTTATTTTAAAACGTTGCTTTCTTAAAGTATATATTTTAAAAGAAAACATGGCAAATTAATTATGGCATGCATATCAATATTCTGACACCACAGGTTTCAGAAGTAAGAAGTTCTATTAAATTGACTTCCATTCAGCAACAAATGCTCAATAAGTGAACCATTTCATCGGACTATGCAGCTTTCCAAAGTTTTCCTTTTAATTCAGATTACTCAGGTGCAGTGATGAATGCAGAACCTCCTGTTACTTCCAATTCAGACTGACTGGAAGAGCGTGATGACCTTGACCTTCCGGTTATGGAGTCAACAGATGCTCCAATCTCAACTGTAGGCTCTGCTGCCAAGCTTGGCTTTCCCTTAGTATCTAGAGCTTCATTCGGCTGCTGGTTATCATCGTTGATTCTGGTATCAGTATTTCTGCTTTCAACCTCTGGGTGTGATGCTTGTTCCTCTACCTCAGTCACTGGAGTGTGTCTCTCGTTGTTTCCAGCATCTTGCGATATGTCGCTAAGCTGGGGAACTGATTCTGCTGCTGTTGCAGTGATGTCATCACTATTCGTCGACAATGCCTTACCCTTATCTGGCATATCAGAGCCTTGTGGTTCTGGTCGACACTGAGCCTCGTTCTCGACATGGTGCTCCTCTTCATTCGTCTGCTTCCAAACATGATCAGCAAAGTTCTCCCACGACTTCTGGTCCTGCTTCACTGCGTTGTATGCCTCCCCTTTCTTAATCTTGGGCCGTGGTGTCCCTGAGGACTCTCCTGATTTAACAACCTCTGCCTCTGTTTGGGGTGGCGGTGCAGGAATAGTCGGCTGCTTTGTGATTCTCACCCGCTCCTTGCTAGTCTTGGGTCGTGATTTCGAGTCTGCTCCACGGATGATGTGCTTGCCCTTGTCCTTGTCAGCAAGATGATTCACAGGTGAGCTGTGCTCTGCTTTAACTTCAACAGCTGTTTTCTGTGCCGCTGAACTATGCTCATGAGTCACCACCTCTTTCGGAGTTACCTTCGATTTAGTATTTGGGTCCTGAGGTGATTTCAAGGTCTTTGAATTCCGCTTCGACTTGAGCCAGTCATTGTACGCCTTCCTCCTTTTCTGTTCTACCTCCTGCTCTTTCAGAACCTTTTCTTTGTGCAATCTCACTTTTTCCTTTGCGCCTTCGCTAAACCTCCCCTTTTTCCCAGACACTGGACGACCAAATAGCAAATTGACTGCAGACTGTGGTCTTCCTCTCACCCTGACTGTGGCTTGGCTGGATGATGGTCGGCAACTTGACGGTCGCTTTGGTGCATGCCCCACTGACTCGCATTTCACGCTTTCTTCTGCCCGCTTTTCACTTTCGGGTCTTTCTATGATCACCTTAAGCCCTTCCGGAACCAGCGATGGGTCTATGCGTGCGCCATGCTCTCGGAGATCCAGCATCTCATCAATCACCACCAACTCATCAATAGTCGACTTCTGATCAAGGAAGCTGGTTCTTTGCTCTCTCCGCAGCAAGCGCGCTTCTTTCTTCTTCATTTTCATCCACTCATCCACTTTCTGCTTGGATTTCTCCTTGAGCGTTTCCACCTCTTCGAGCTTGAGTTCCTCTGCTTTCCGCTTTTCTCTCCGCTCCTTTCGTTGCTGCCTTTTATGCATTCTCTCAATCTGGTCTTTACTCTTTAGCCACGCTAACAACTTCTCATTCTTAGTGTACTTCAAATGAAGCTCACACGTCTTTTGCTTTGACCTTGAATGTGACCTTGATCTACTCAAGCTGCTATCCGATGAGAAACTATCCGAGTAATAATCTGTACCCTTCTTTCCATCCTTCTTCCCCGGAGAGGGGCTTCGACTTAAAGTGCCAGATCGCGTTGAGGCTTTGTGTGAAGGTGTTTTTTCCAGGGACACTTGCGAGTTGGATTTGGAGCCCCAGGCATTAGGCACTGCTTGCTTTTTCCTTCTGGACGGAGTCAGCCTAGGCCTACCCCGGCGGACCTTTGTTGTCTTCACAACCGAGCCAGTCCCATCTATGAGAATGTATTCACCTAAAAAAAAAAAAAACAATTAAAAATAAGTTGCTTAAAGCTGCAAAAGCCTATGGTCTTAAGCTTGTCATAATTTTGTTGGATTATTTCTTTATTTAGATAAATACATTAGGTTGATCGAATACTTTACTTTAGCTTAAATTTACTTTTATTATAAATAGCTGGCGTATTGCTTCAGAAGTAAAGAAACACAAAGCTAAACAAACCAAAATAACAAAAACTAACAAAATCAAATCAAAAGGACAACACATTTTAACAAAGATAATTCACCAAACATTAAATTTGTACTGCAAGTTGTCAAAAATTAAATCAAATGCATGGGCATTTTAAGTTACAACAACTGTACAATATACATATCAAATGTATAGTGATTACAGAATGGCATGAACAGGATAACAATCAAATATAATAACAACATCCAACATTCCGCTTTTTCCAACTGTAAAATGACAAAGAAAAGCATATGACTCATTCTCAACTCCACCCAGTTATTTGTGCCTAGTTCCATTGAAAACCACCAGGATGCAGTTCCGCACACCAATGTGTACCCAGGAAGTACAAGGGACGTGTGCCAGTGATGGGGGTTTGTGTGTGTGTGGAAGGAGTCAGTATTTGGGTCTTGCGCCCTGGCAACATGTGAGGGTATAGAAGGGGGACCGGGTTGTTGTCGGTACCACCAGAGACAACATGTACACACACAAATCCTTCGAGTTAACACTGTCAACAGGCATTTGGGAAAACATACATAACTTGCCACACTCTTCAAGACTAGGAAACTGTTTGATGTCATGCATCATATCAATAGAGTATCACCAACTGATCAAATAAAAGGAACAATAACAAATACTAGTGGGGTCTAATTTTAAACCGGAAACTATGTGAGGATATCTGTGCTGTGAGAACAACTGGCAGAGCTACAGTGAAACCTCGTTATATCGCGCTCCGAGGTAACGCGAATTCTGATATAATGCACTGATTCGTTGGATCCAGAATTCCCTAATTCAAAGGTAATTCAATGAACTGAACCCCGATTAAGTGCGCCCTCGCTGTTTTCGCGATGACATTTTATGGACCCCAAGGACCGCGTTATAACGGGGTTTCACTGTATATGTTCTGCCCAGTAACTGTCCCGTACCTGTCAGTTCTTATATAAACCTCCGAGTTGCATTGAATAACAAAGGGGGGTGGGGGGTTGAGGCTTGAGAGAAAGTGTTCTGTTTGTTTGGGTTTTACGTCCTAGCAACATCTACGGTATGATCAAAACAGGTACCGACTTGTGATAGTGCGCACTCATGGCGACTTTATAGTGCTGCACCCCTGGGAGACCAGGCCACCAGCACCATGACCCAATATCCCAGTCATTATCCTGATACTGTGCATACCAGTCTTTGCCCTATCCTAATAGTGCCGAGCGCCAGGCTAGGTAGTGACAAGTATCAATTTCATAAGTCACTGGTTTGACTTGGCTGGGATTCAAACTCCCAACCTTAAGCACGGGAAGTGTGCGCTTAACCGATTCGGCCACAGCGCCCAGTCAGTGAGGAATGTTGGTGTTATGTTGGCGATTGTGTTGGGCGTTCCTGTGACTGTTAATTGGGCAAGACTAATTAGTACTAGTAGTACAAGCAGAGCAGGCATGCAGTGGATCCATAGTATCGGCAGTACAGCATATGGATCTATAGTATCGGCAGTACAGCATACGGACCTATAGTATCGGCAGTACAGCATACGGACCTATAGTATCGGCAGTACAGCATATGGATCTATAGTATCGGCAGTACAGCATATGGATCTATAGTATCGGCAGTACAGCATACGGACCTATAGTATCGGCAGTACAGCATATGGATCTATAGTATCGGCAATACAGCATATGGATCTATAGTATCGGCAGTACAGCATATGGATCTATAGTATCGGCAGTACAGCATACGGACCTATAGTATCGGCAGTACAGCATATGGATCTATAGTATTGGCAGTACAGCATACAGACCTATAGTATCGGCAGTACAGCATACGGACCTATAGTATCGGCAGTACAGCATATGGATCTATAGTATCGGCAGTACAGCATATGGATCTATAGTATCGGCAGTACAGCATATGGATCTATAGTATCGGCAGTACAGCATATGGATCTATAGTATCGGCAGTACAGCATATGGATCTATAGTATCGGCAGTACAGCATACGGATCTATAGTATCGGCAGTACAGCATATGGATCTATAGTATCAGCAGTACATCATATGGATCTATAGTATCGGCAGTACAGCATATGGATCTATAGTATCGGCAGTACAGCATACTGACCTATAGTATCGGCAGTACAGCATATGGATCTATAGTATCGGCAGTACATCATATGGATCTATAGTATCGGCAATACAGCATATGGATCAATAGTATCGACAGTACAGCATTTGGATCTATAGCATCGGCAATACAGCATATGCATCCATAGTATCGACAGTACATTATATGGATCTATGGTATTGGCAGTACAGCCAACTGTGTAGATGTTATCCTCGGTAGAGTGACTGACTGACCGATTGATTGATCGATGGACTGATTGATTGATTGATTGATTGACGGTAGTAGAGGCTATGTTCACGGCGACCCCCCTCCCCCAGCCCCCAGTAAGGTTCAGGGTTTCTTTTATAAATAAGTTCAAACGAGTATTATTATCCCATTTCGGTACCTCGGTCAGACCTCGGGCTGTACATTATGTCGTCCCGGTCCCGCTGGGCATCCCAGTTCAGATCATGTGACCGCGGACTGCTTAGATGAGCGGCGTTCCTTGATGACGTCACTGCCCCCGCGGTTAGCCCCTGCGCCTCCGCGTGGTATCTGCAATGGATCCAAGCAGCAGCGAGGGGAGATGTTAATGCTGAATGCCCACCGGCGCTACGAAGTATCAGTCACTGTAAATAATATAATATATATATATATATATATATATATATGTGTATGTATGTATGTATGTATGTATGTATGTATGTATGTATGTATGTATGTATGTACGTACGTACGTACGTACGTATATAATGTATGTATTATA
>CM059193.1:47407446-47523529 GCA_030323885.1 Branchipolynoe longqiensis | reverse complement strand
TGGCCATTGTCTTAGCCAAAGACGAGAACTTATTTTCACTCTGCATCCTATTAGCCACAGGAACAATAGCTGTTAGGGTAGCCAACACTGCCTTATGCACTGTGTGCAACACATCCTCAAACTTCTTACGGTCATCCGTCATATTGACATCCCGATCCATCTCTTTAATGATGGAGTTGGGAACACCCTTTATGCCTGTTAACTCATCTCCTAACTTGGAGATAACCTCCGCCGGTTTGAACGTGCGAAAATGACCATTCACGGTCTCGCGCATAAGCGTAGTGGTTTTAACCCGCTTAGCCTTTGGCTTCTCCACCTTCTTAGCCACTTTAGTGCCAATGTCCGCATAGACCCCTTCATATACGGTGTCTGAGTCTGATTCCGTAGAAGTAGACTCAGTGGACGACTCAGAAGAAGAATATTTCCTCTTCCTCTTCTTCTTTTTGGACTTAGTCTTCCGCTTTTTTGCGCAAACCAGACTCTGCCCGCTCCTTGGTGAATTCATCACCCGAAGAAATCACCTGTTTCTTCTTCTTCCTCCGTTTAGGAGAAGGAGGAGGAGGAGCCTTAAGCTCCACCGCCGAGTCTGTGTCCAAGAAATCCTCAAATGAATCCTCTTGGACACTCGGCCTACGCCGCTTCCGAGACACAGGCGATTTGGCAGTCAAGATGTGGCTTTCCAATCTTGCAAAGCGAGCCTCCCAATCTGGAGGCGCAGGCACATCAGGCACTGCGTCCTCGTCCGGGTCGGAGAGGATATGCGCCCGGGGCTGTGTCGACGGCCCTGCCGACAACACAGGTGAGGAGTCGTACTCCTCGTCCACTCCACTCGGAACACGCCCCTCGGCTGCTGCTGCACCGCGCTTACTCCGCTTCGTGGCCATCGGGAACTGAAACAAACATTTTTGATCAGTCCCGGTATATATATATGTCACAATATGGTTGTTTCAAACTCATTTGGACATCTATTGGTGTTAAAGAACGTGTTTATACCGTTATAACACAGGCGTAATAAGCTAAATTTGTGCGTGGGTTGTGGGTCAAGCCCAAACCTTACGCGGGGTCGGGACCAGTGTATCGGCCCGCCCATCCCTCTGTTCCGCACACTTCTCCCACCTGTGACTACTACGTCAACAAGTTGGAGAAAATGCTACGAAACTCGGAGAAACGCCTGAAAAAGTTTTGTCTAGGGGAGTCTATAAAAGAAACCCAGGAGCATCTCCAACATTACTCTCTATTAGAGTACGAGAGAATTTCCACATGAGATAGGGCGAAACCCACATCTCTACCCATAGTCACACGGTGACCCGGGTGTTGACATAACCGCTAATGACCGGTTTGGTTCCTTCGAGAAACCCACTCGAGTGTTCTATCCTTGGTTGTTTATAACCAAATAACTCGTCCAAATTGGACCAACGAAAGTCTAAACTTTCCATATTGATGCTCTAATGCATCATAATTAAGCTAACCACAGTTTATTATACTTACTGCGTAATTTGCTTGTATGTAGACTAATTTTGCGGAGCAACCCAACGACACGTTATCCTGTCGTGAGTTCATTATGCTAATTGGTGGACCCAGATGTGCTTCCTTCTCCCTCGGCTACGAGTAGCCTGAGGCTTAGTACCGAGGTAAAATATATATATATCTGGTCAGACGGCCCTGGGAAGTGTTCCACAGTACAAGCCTAAACGTAATCACAGGACACTTGCTGAGTGATTGATACAACCTAATCTGGGTCACTGTGGTGAGAAAATGTTTGGACTATCCACCAGCTGAAGGAGAATTGGGAACTACTAGAACTTGCCGTGAACCATTTGGCACAGAAATGATCATTAGTAGCTGGTCCAGGAATGGGTCCCTTTAAAGATGTTATCCCGCAGGTGAACAACTCTGTCTGGGAAATTACATCTTCTCCACTGAATGACTGATGAATATGTGAGGCTACTGACCTCCTAATAAAATATGTAGATTGATACACCGCAACCAATAGCGTTTGCATGTCAAGTTTCATTCATGAACTGAATGGTTCATTACTGTTTGTGTTACCATTCATGGTGTTGCATTTTAGAAGAAGAAATTAAACCACATGATTGTATATTAATTGTTTAGCTCACGCTTTCGTCACTATGGAATAATAAACAAATTGGGAGGCCAGAAAATGCATAGACATACAAAGAAATTGTTTGAGCATGGACAAAGTCTCTGTCTACATCCAGAAGGTGTGTGTGTGGTTAGTCGAAGTAATATCAACTTATTTAATTATGTTAGACCTGTGCTTTGCGTCCAAATGTGGAAAACAGATTATTTTAATTAATCAGGCATGTTGGCGAGGCTAATAATGGTAATTTGTGAATAAGGCTGGTTCTATTTCTGTCTATTTCTGTCTTCCTCGCTCTTCGCACCTCCCTTTGCTGTCCCTCTGCCACTGTGGCTCTACCTATCGACCTCGCTTCCCTACCCTCTCACCCTCTTCTTAGGGGGTAGTGAGCGCTGATTGACCTCTACCTTCCTCTCGACATGAGCGATACAGCCTGGTTCTGCCACCAACCTGCACCTTCACCGCCCCTGTAGGCACAAAGCTGCACGGTCCCTGTCATCCACTTGATTAGCCTGTTGTCATCACAGGTTCTGGTAGTTTATTTAATATTTAATAATCTTTCAAATTATATCTCTCCTCTTGTCTCTCTTTTCCGAGTGACGTGAATTATATGATATCATGGAATAACGACATATATAGTACTCATCCTGATGGGCTTGCCTTCGATCTGTACAAGTAGCGAGATAAGTATACCCTAGGTAGTTATCTGAATACCACTTCCTTGTACAGGTAGGCCTACACGGGCTAATGGTATAATTTAATTCTAAATCATTAGACTACTTAATAACGAATAGGTGTGTCCATTATTAAAAATCACTCCTGTATTCTGTATCAATGTTTAATTAATTAATTAAGGCAATTTAAGTAGGAACAAGTAACTATGTCTATGATAAGGCTTTATTAAATATAGAATCCATTCCAAAAGCGTTGAAAGGGGGTGCGGTCGTGCAGCTTAGTTTCAAATGTAATGTAAGCACTTAACAAAGTATAATTAGTACAGGTGGATTTCTTTTTATAAGAATGTCACATTTGATGTAGGTTTTGGCTTCTTTCTTTCTTTTAATTTAAAAAGATTTCTTATCCAGCTAGTCGCATCAAGGACAAGGTCATGAAGAGGGGTTTCAATATTAATATTTATACCAGCGGTATACTATTAGTTTAGTTCATTGTAATTTTGATCAAATAACATAGGTTAATATTATTACAATTAGTGAATTACCCTGGAATTCACATTCGGTATTCACGTTGCTACCACATGAGCCTGAAGTGTTTGCTGTATTAGTGTATGTGGCTAGTTCAGAAGTTGTAGTAGGCTTACTCCTTAGACAACTGGAGCCTAAGGGGTTTGGCAGAGCCAGATCATCACATTAAGATTCGAGAATTGGTCACATTCTTATTTCAGTTGGACAAATAATGTAAAGCACAAAATCAGAATGATATAGATGATGTAAAGACTGATATGATGGTGTGTCACAAAATTAGAAATACCACGAAACATTTGGCATTTGTGATTTGCACACTGCCACTTGTATCAGACTAATCAGTATCTAGCATAACTCTGAGCGATAATAGCAGAAACATACGATGTAAACACGCCGAGCGGGCACCTTGAACTTGGACAACAAATATTTTACTCACATTTACTGTGTGGTCGTACTGAAGATTTTAAAAGGGTGCATGCATAAATCCTCAGATTTACAATGCAATTTCCTTGACGGTGTCATAAGCATTGAAGTAACTTAGTAAGGTGTCACTTAAACGGCCGATGTTACTGTCAACGCGTGGTAGTATTTGTTTTCTGACTGAGCTTCTAGCAACCAGTGGCTGACTAATTTCGCGGCGTCACCCCAGCAATCTTTTCCTTTACAATATGTCTGCATTCACATATAGCGATGGCATTACAGAAGCTTAGTGTATGCATATTAAGGTTATATTTGTGTGGTCTGCATTTTTCACCGTAGAATAATTTGATGTATTTGGTAGCTTTCCCTGGTGCAATCAGGTTTTAAAGGGGGGTGAGTACGCAGGATAGAACAACCAAACAGCGTAGGCTGCACTTGGCTACCTTGACAACAAGTTTAGCTTCAAAATGGCGGACTACGACCGTGCCACGTCAATATTTAATGTCGTAGGTACGACCGATTGATCTACGGATAAAACAACAAAACATTAGCGAAGAATTACATTCCGATTGATCTACTTGCTGGGGTTTCCGGTAAGTTGTCACTGAGCTGGTATGATACGGGCTTGAAATGAAAAATTTAAAATTGTAAATAGGGTAACATTAACAAATTCAACATTGTGAATACGGATTTTCCTCTTTTTATTTTTAACTTGCTTTGTATCTTATAGTTAATATGAATAAGCAATGCTTAGGACCGACCCACCGATATAAATACATCAAAGTATTTTATGAATTTTTTTTACTCCACTCGCGGTGTTCGATTTGAAATTCTATCAACTCGGGTGACCCGAATAAGGCCGTCGTTTCCGCGAAGTAAACTATTAATATTTCATTTGTGCACCCATGTTTAGGCCAAATTGTTATTTATTTCTTTTAATTTTGAATAAAATCTAAGTTTTGAACTGCACGTATCGGTAAATTCTATGGCAGCAGGCATTTGTTTTGATATATTATTAACCAATATCTGTAGCGAGGGACCAGTGTCGTTGTTCCGCGACTTGGCTTGTGCTACTCTGCGGCGGCGCATTTCTCCATATATGGAAGGTCTGTGGGGAGGGACCAGTGTACTTGTTCTTCGATTCGACGTGTGCTACTCTGCGGCGGCGCATCATTAAGGCGTTAGGCCAATTGCTGTCTTCCATCCTGCTTACTCCGTACCAAAGTTTTATGAGCGATTTCCGTTTCCGTTTGCTGGATTTTGATTATTCAGTTATTCAACATGAGTTTACAAATGGCGGCGCCCATAGAGGCCTATTTCCGTTTCCGGTTGTTGGATTTTGGCGAAATCCTCTGTGGGTATTGTTTACTTTATGTATATCTATCTATATGCACGTTAGTCATTAGCCTCCCCGTGGGTGGGTCGGTATTAATACCGACCCACCCACGGGGAGGCTTATGACTAACACGTGTACATATATATACATATATACATAAACAATACTCGTACTGAGCATGACTTCGCCAAAATCCAGCAAACGGAAACGGAAATAGCACTGTATGGGCGCCGCCATTTGTAAAATCGTGTCGAATAACCGAGGCACAGGAGTTTTCATCTATTATCGCTCAGTTTCCAACCTGGTCCCCTAGCCTTTGTACAGGAAACAAGTTTAAACGAGCTCAACCATGCCTGGTTGGGTCGCATCGTGGCTGGTTGGGTCGCTCCGTAAAGTGCTGAATATGCTTATGGAGAGAAACCGAGGAACCATCCAAATCCAGCAAACCGAAACGGAAATGCGCGGAGTAAACTATTAATATTTCATTTGTGCACCCATGTTTATGCCAAATTGTTATTTATTTCTTTTAATTTTGAATAAAATCTAAGTTTTGAACTGCACGTATCGGCAAAGTCTATGGCAATGGGCATTTGTTTTGATATTGTCATGGGGGTGATGAAAATGGGAAATATTGTGCCTAGAGCGGGACTCGAACCCACATCTCTTTGCATTCCGGGCCAGTGTGCTAACCATTACACCACCTAGGCTCCCTGATATCAACACACTCCCCACGCCTACCTGTCTATGTGGTTACTTGCCTGAGAGGTCAGTGCAGACCACTACACTCGTCCCCCTGGAATTGTAAGTCTTGTAATGCTTACAATTACATACATACAGGCAATGCACTAACACATACATACACAGGGTAGGTTCAACAACCATACAGCGCAAAGCTTGTACAGGATCCTGATCACGGCAACCAGTGTCATGGGGGTGATGAAAATGGGAAATATTGCGCCTAGAGCGGGACTCGAACCCACATCTCTTTGCATTCCGGGCCAGTGTGCTAACCATTACACCACCTAGGCTCCCTGATATCAACACACTCCCCACGCCTACCTGTCTATGTGGTTACTTGCCTGAGAGGTCAGTGCAGACCACTACAATATATTATTAACCAATAGCTGTCGTCCACCCTGATTGCTGCGGACCGAAGTTCGACGAGCGATTTCCGAACACCGCGAGTGGAGTAAAAACAAATCCTAAAACACTTTGCTGTAGTTATATCGGTGGGTCGGGCCTAAGCATTGCTTATTCATATTATCTGTAATTACTGTAATTTCATACTATACATTTCTATACATATATATAGATATATACACATGTCCCCCAGCTTCGCCTCCCCCCCCCCCCCCCCCCCCCCCCCCCCCCCCCCAAAAAAAAAGGTAAACTCAACCAGTAGCGACCAACTAGACCAAAAAACCCATCTACAACGGAATGAGACTGGAAATGATTCTAATTGGATCCTACTGAGGTACATGATTAATCAATATTAACCTACTTACTAACTCAATAGGCCCCCACCTGAGATTACCATGAACACAAGTTCAATCACAAAGGCCCACCCTACATCCCCCATCATCCTTTCAATGATGGGGGATGTAGGGTGCGCCACCAACCGTTACTACGAGAAAGATAATCAGTTATGCCCCAGCCCCTACTAACGCCTACCATACTAGTCTAACATAGTTACCTCCCCGCATATGTTTCTTTTTCTCTTATCTTGTTCTTTACCTATCATTCATGTACCAATGTTTTGCTTATTTACCTGTAATTGTCTATCTGTATATTGTTGTAGATTTGTTTACTGTGTAGAGGCAATTGTGATTAGGGATGGAAGACCAGTGTATTAGCACTGACAACATGTTATTCAGAGGAATAAAATCACTTGAAAAAAAAAAGGTGTATATGAGTCAGCCTCATGGAAATGGTCCAATTGGAGGTTTATTTAAAATGTTGACGTCGCAATTCTTAAAGTGTAGTGTATTTCTTTGTTTTATATTAAATTATCCTAGAAACAAATACGGTTGTTGTGTTTTCTCTACCTTTTTACATTCAGGATAAATTTAAGGACTTTCCAATACCTCTCTCAATGCTAAACTAAAATTATACTGTTCAACGCCGACATCCATTGATCGACGCCGACAACTTCCCCCAATTGGACTCTTTTCGTGACCCTGACTCATTATATATATATACACAATATTATATATATAGTGTGTACACACACTCGGGGTTTCATTGGACTAGGAGCTTTAAAAAAAGGACAAATGTGTATTTTATGCCACATATATAAACTTGCAAAGACAGTGTTCTCCTTGGCAATACACAATTTCCGCGACCAGTACGACACCTGGTGATAGGCAATGACACGCGTGTTGTGGGTCAACAGTGTGTCACTGTGTTATTTTACACAGACAATAGAGCTTATCAATCAATCAATCAATAGGATACAGCTATAATTATCAAAAAATGATTCAAAATTGGTAAGTATGTTTTCTCTATAGATCCATATTTGTTCCGAAAAGACTGTGTCAGTTGCTCAATGAGAAGCCAGCGTTAACAGAGCCTCAATTGCCTCTCCACAAACTCTGTGACCCACAAGTCCAGTCTGGATTACCCTCTGCACATTCGTCGTGGAAATTGTGTATTCTCCTCCGATATATGTGTTCTCTAATCTGGAATACGCACGCAGCATATTTGTATTTTCAGACGTTATTAATTTTTAGTGTGGGGTGAATAGTGGTGTGATATATATGTAGAGCCTATATTATGATACACACACTATGTATGATACACACACATATATATCTCTATATATGTACATATGTGTGAATCATACATAGGCGATATATTATATATATATAATATATAAAATAATATATATATATATATAATAATATATATATATATATATATATACATCCGTCCTGATATGACCTTAGATGTTTCCAGGACGTAAAATACCAACAATATATATACATACAGCTTAGATACTTGTGCAAAGTTTACTAAACAGCTGTTGCTGCACAGGAGGGAACACTGAGTCAATTTAATAGAACATGTTACTATGACGTCAGAGTTGTGATATGCTTGCCAAAATAACTTAGCCATTGAAAATATATGTGACTTCAAAGAAAAATTCTAAATTAAGGTAGATAATAACAGTCGACCTAATATTATCAGAAACCCAAAACCATCGGAATACATACCTGTCAAGTCTCCCAATTTGGGTGTGAGCCTCCCGATTTTAAGTACCTCTCCGAACCTCCGGATCGGGTATTCAATTTAAGCCCAATCTCCCGCTTTTAGAAAAAAATCTATTGATGTATCCGCCAGCGTAAAAGTATATAAATCGCCTACATGGGGCACTGCTTGCGGGTGCATATTACCGGAAACGCGCGTAAATAGTCTACATCCTGGTCGTATGTGGTATATTTAAAGGAGGCCATTACCGGGTGATCACTTTCATTACCGAGGCTGGCCCACCTACCTGACCTGAGTAAAAACTGATTTCGTGCATAGTCTCTCCCATGAGAATTTTCAAATGGTAACAGGTATGTGAATATGTAATTTTAAATAAACTGAGAATAAAGACATTCATTATTATTCCAGTTAAACTTAAAGTCGATCGATGCTAACACTTGGCAACAGTAGATGGCATTTGGGCTCTTTTCATAGGCGCCTTGCAGAGTAACTATTATCTAATTACCACTAACAACACACTATCCCACTGTGTGTTTTCTACGCTCGCACACCCCGCACCTCCCCGTACAAAGAACTACACACACCCAAAAAGCCAGAAAACTAATAAACCCTATATGAAATCCTCGCAGGTAAATTTCGTTCAGGGGCATAGCTACATTGTGACACTGTAAGCACTTGCGAAGAATTTCTTTCAGTGTAATATGTTGTCCATACTAAATCTTTTATAGAATGCACTTTTTTTAAATTTTGTGCTTATATTTAATTTTTCCTGTAAGCATGTGTGAACACTTTTGTAACCCCCACCTTGGCTAATTCCCTTCCATTGGTTTCTGCTTGCTGACATAGCCACCTAAGCGCGGTAACTATGGAGGCATTCAACTGGGCCCTTTCTATCCGCAAGATTTACGGATGGATCGGATGGAGCCACAACACACATCCAAATCATACGTATATAACCCCACTTCCGGTCCCAGTCGAATAGGAATTTGTTAGGAAATATTTTGATATTCGCATAGAGAGGCCCAGTCGAATGCCCCCAATATATATATATATATATATGCCAGCACCATGTTCTGTTGTTGTGTGTGACTTGTTTGTGTTTTGGTTTGCTCACTCCCATGTGATGTGGGCCTACCGACACAAATACTGAAATAGTGGAGTTTGATGGTCAAGGGGCCGTTCAAATATTACGTATCGCTATGTTTTTGTCACCCCCTTCTAATGCTCCATAATGCTAGACCATATCTATATATTCCCTTTCGCACTATTGCTGATATTTATTCTCTTTGTTGTTGATATCTGACCAGACGGGATGGCCGAATGAGTTGAGCGCCCGCCTCCCGTTTTGGTAGATCGTAGGATTCGAACCCACATCGAACCCCGGTCGGATCAAACCAATGGCTTAAAAATGTATACTTGTCGCTTCCTAGCCAGGCACTCGGCATTATTACGATAGGCCAAGGACTGGTTGGCTCAGTGTCAGTGTAATGTGACTGAGTGGGAAATCAGGTCATGGTGCTGGTGGCTTGGTCTCCCAGTGGGGCAACACGATAAAGTCGCCATGAGTGTGCACTGTCACAAATCGGTACCTATTCTGACATGACCTTAAATGTTGCCAGGACGTAAAATTTCAACAACCAACAATGTTGATATCTTGATATCAAACAGCAAAACCCGCATCCTGACATGCATGGCAGCTTACTCGAAATTAAAAGTTGCTACTCTTTATATGTCAACAGCGATATGGCGACCCCGCGCGCGACCAAAACGCTGAAGGAGCGGGAGCTGCTGTTTGAGGGTTATGAGCCACACCATCAGGCGTTCCACCCGCGGGCAGCGAACCGTCAAATCACAGCGCACATGCCCCGCAACATAACCAACCTGGACTGCAGCCACTACCTGCGCACCACAACAAATCAGGCTGCGCACGGATTCCACCAGGTGCGCCATTCAAAGAGTTGGTCACTTGATCATAAATTATTGTGAATAAGTAAAGTTATGTTACTATGGAAGTGGTTAAAAGGGCAGTGACATATGCAACACTATATATATTATATATATATATATATATATATATATATATATATATATATATATATATAAGGAAAGTTTGTTTTATTTAAAGACGCCTCTAGAGCACATTTCATTTTATCATCGACTATTGGATATCAAACATATCGTCATTCTGCACTTTTATATGCACTTTTCCACAGACAGGACAGCAGACACTACAACCTTTGATGAATCAGTTGGAACGAAAAATAGCCCAAACTATATAATAAATATATATATAATATATATATATATAAATATATAGTATTTTCCTATGTTACTGATCTTTTAACCACTTTCATAAAACATAACAACCCAACTTTAATATATATTATATGTATATATAATATATATATATATATATATATATATATATATATATATATATATACCATATATGTCCCAATAGAAACACGCTACCCAATAAACAATCACCCCCCCCCCCCCCCCCCCATTTTAAGATTGAAAGCACGCACAAATTTACGATCATATTCAGACTGAATGCACATAAAATAAGACAATCCCACTTTATTTCAGAGGCACAACAAAAACAAATCCATGAAATTCTTTAACTTTGAATAGAGGCGCATCAATGTGTCTGCAATCGCGCAGTGCGCGTCTATTGGGACATATATGGTATATATTGTTCTTTTTTTGTGTTAGAGAGAGAAGCATGTATATTTTAGACAATGCAAAACGTAGCATCATTTTAATTCAATAGTTTAACCATAATCAATTGTTTATACATACCGTATATTTGGTTAAACAAATTGCAGCTGCAGTATCGACTTTGGTTGGAGGCAGGCAAACAACCCCTACCACACACGGAGAACATCGAGACGGAATACAACAGTAACATGTGGCGCAACTTCCGAAAGAGCTTTGGCTTCGACCTTAACTCGGGGGAACAAAGGGTAATGCTACCTTAAATATTACTCAGTAAATAATATATCAAAACAAGTTTTGTCATCGGCAAGAAATGTTGACCTGCTGCTGTTGTGCCTGAATTTCACTAGGGTCCCCACCCCTTCCGATTTGATCAATTTAACGTGTCTACTGCAAGCTGCTGTGTTATGTGTTGCTTGTTATTGAAGGAGTTAATCAAAGAGATGCTGTTGTATTCAAATAAGTCGATGCTTAATAGAACTTCTTTGAATTTTAAATTCAATTTATGCAATATCGATTAAATGTTCATTTCAATTAAGTACTCCAATATACAATATTCTTAAGATATCTACTTAAGAGGCCGCATGACATTTATTCAATGAAGAGTATTCATTTCCGCGTAGGAAGGGCCTCGATCCCTCTCACACACACACACACACACACACACACACACACACACACACACACACACACACACACACACACACACACACACACATATATATATACACACGCACACGCACACCAAAAACACTAATTTTAAAAATACACATATTCCAATGTGAACTTTTGGGAATCAATCTAGATTCTTTTGTTTTTATTCCTTCATTTAGGGTTATATGTGCGTGCCTGCTAACAATGCCTTTCCCCCCGTGTCCAGGTTGGGGATATGATCGCCTCCATGTACCCCATCAACATCCCGGCCCCATCACAGATCGGCCCCTACACATACGCCCGCTTCCTGGCTGAAACTCCCCTTATTAAGGTAAGTAGCGGTGTGTGTGTGTGTATATATATATATACATATATCATATATATATCATATATATACATATATATACATATATATATACATATATATCATATATAGTACGTATAATTTATTATGCATGTATAAATAGGTGGAGTAGTTTATTATTATTATTTATTCCATCATGTTACTTCGATATATTACTATTGTCCAATCGTTGACTTGCCCGGATTTGCCCCGGTTGCCTACTACTAGCGCCACGACCGGGCGCTTTTCTCACCAATCCGCCCGGGCAAGTCACTACCGCACTGGATTTCAAATATATATATTTATATCTACATATACACATATAGAATGACGGGTATTGATAATAATGAGACACTGCCTAGAATCAGACTCGAACCAACAGTTCTGCCATTCCGGGATTAGTTTCCCTACCATTATCCTATCAATGCTCTCTTTTGTAACCAGCCTACCCACATCCATTTATGGATGTGGCTCCTTGCCTGTGAGGTGAGTGAGGGACATATATACCTAGCTATACGGGTATTACCGGAAGCAACCTTTCCGTGCCGTTCATCTTCGGTAGTAACATTTCGCACTTCCCATAATTCTAGCCTGCTTTCCTAGACCAAATCAGAGTATGGTTGAATTACGGATTTAAAAAAAAAAAAAAAAAAAAAAAAAAAAAAAAAAAGCGGGTGGGGGGGAGTGTTTCTTTCCACGACGGGATGGCCGAATGAGTTAGAGCGTCCGTCTCCCGTGCTGGTTGATCGTGGGGTCGTGGGTTCGAGTCCCGGTCGAGTCAAACCAATGACTTTAAAATTGATACTTGTCGCTTCCTAGCCAGGCGCTCGGCATTATTAGGATAGGGCAAGGACTGGTGTGCTCAGTGTCAGGATAATGTGACTGAGTGGGATACCAGGTCATGGTGCCGGCGGCCTGGTTTCCCAGTGGGACAGCACTATAAAGTCACCATGAGTGCGCACTGTCACAAGTCGGTACCCGTCCTGATATGACCTTAGATGTTGCTAGGACGTAAAACAACAACAAACAAACAACAACAAACTTTCCACGACCCCATTCGCTATCAACGATGTCTTAATATCAGCATATCTGAGTGAATGTGTGAAGATGCCTGTATGTATGTAATTGTAAGCATTAAAAGACTCGCAATTCGATCCAGTGGGGCTGTTGGACGGGATATTGGTCATACCGCGTTAAACACCCAATAGCCAATGTTGACTTTTTCACCCTCAGTGTCCAGCACAGAAGGTTTTTGTGCCGGGCCTGAGGGACCGTTAAACAAACAAACAAATAAACAGACACACCTACAGCGTTGGCGTTAATGATTGGGTGTGATCGGGCGCCACTGCTTTAATAGTTAATAAACACCAATTACAAATGCAAATCTTAGACCATAACGGGTAGACACTACTCAAGCTGTTGTTTTTCTATTACATTAGGATCATGCACAGAAAGAGCTCGCTATAAACAGAACCAAGTGTGAGCTAATGGCATTCGAAGAGCTAGCACTGATTAGCCAAATGAAGAACCCGCCTATGGACACCATAGGTGGGTGTGTTTATATTCACCATGAGGAGGACAACATAATTTTAGATAGAATTACTTAGAAGATGAAAATAAGTTAGTATATCGGCCATGTTTGTCAGTGTCGTAGCATTAAAAAAAAAATTGTTGTTCATTTATTTTACTTTTAGAAACAGTTCCAATAGAAATTACAAGTAATAGATATAATCGCCTTTTTTAATTTTGCAGGTAAGTGATACGATTATATTGTGATGAGTATATCATTCTTTATTCGATTAATACATCAAAACGCAATCCCGGGAAAGATTACCATCACTATTTACAGTATCTCGGCTGGACATGCCGATTGCTTATTTATATTGTACTAAATAATAATAATAATATTAACAATAATAACTATCCTTGTGCATGATATCTAGCATATTAATGACCCGTTTGGTACCTATTTAAAAAACCCAACTATATTTATACTGTTTTTGTTAACTTATAATTATTTCTAATTAAAAGGATTGGCTCATTGTTGATGGGTTTCTTTTTAAAACATGCGACCAATTAGTGAAGTATTTACTGTAACTTACTTTCTAATATTAGTGTATATATATACATACATATATACATACATATACATATATATATACACACTCGTATATATATACTCATATATATATATATATATATTAACTTAACTTTACACTATTTTAGGTAATATTCTACCCCCGAAGGACTTCCGTCAATACAGCCCCCATTCAATGGTTGTTAGAAGACCCCCTAGTGTGGTAACTCCAACACGCACCGACATATTCGGAAAGCAGGTGAGTAAGAGTTTAGATATCATATCGGTTTTAGAGGTTCGTGTTTTTCTACGTGTGTCATATCTTAAATGTGAATATTTGTACCTGTTTGAATTTGTATGTACAGCTTTGCAATCTATATCTGACCTAGCTTATCTTTTGACGTCCTTTCTTAGTCTCTCCCGATATATCAGGCTCAAAACACACCAATCCAATTTAAAATAATGTATATCTAATTTCCTACAGGTACCTCTTTCGAAACGTGAACCTCAATTGTGGAAGCTTACTGCAAAGATACACAACCCTCAATTCCAGCATATGGAAGAGCAATACAAGAATCAGCTATGGACTCCTAGAAGACCTCCCCACCAACCATTCATGCTGACATACCGGCAGTACTCTTCAAACGGAAGCTACACTGAATAGACATGGGTATTGGAGGAATGTAGTTACAGTTGCAATCCAATAGGTGGAGAATAATTACAAGTCCATTTCACTAGCTAGGCATATAATTGCAGTTACGGTCCACGAGGCAAAGCATGAAGTACCCACAAGGACTAATCTGAGAAGTTATAGGCCATATTCGATAAACACGACCTGGGCGACTCGGGTCACCTGAGTCGTCAAAATTTCAAATAGAACACCGCGAGTGGAGTCGACAAATACACGTGCCGTGTGCAAAATGACCCGACCCCAGTAACCCACCTCTTGGCTGGGGGTGGCTAGGAGTGATGACATCACATTTGCGATGGTACCATCCTGCAGGATAACAGCCACTGGTACCAGTCATACATGTTTTTTTTGTGGTAATAACATAGATTAATGAAATGGAAATATCACTAAACAATGCCATCATAAAACAATTTAAATGCTATTTTGCTGTAATTATATCGATTATTAAAAAAAAAAAATAAAAGGTTTTGGATTAAGCCACCATTTTTTCCACCCCGAGCATGGAGAAGCGTATTCGATTATTCGACCCGAGTCTGTAGGATGTGCGGATGTGGCAAAAAGTGGCTTGGGTGACCCGAGTTGATTAATTGATTACGCCCCGTGAGTGGAGTCGACAAATACAAGTGCCGTGTGCAAAAAGTCCCGACCCCAGTAACCCATGTCTTAGCTGGGGTTGGCTTCGGAGCGATGACGTCACATTTGTGCTGGTACCTGTAGGATAACAGCTACCAGTCCTACGTGTTGTTTTAAAGTGACTAGTTATACCTCGTGGCGACGGGAACCGTGCTCCGACAAATGCTCTCCGAGCACAACCTTGTTTAGTTTTTATGTTTGTAATACCAAATATGTGTGGGGAGACTAGTGCTGAGGTCAGGGGGGGGGGGGGGGGGGTTCTGAGGCTGGGACTAGCTGGCAGCTGTTGTTTTAAAAATGGTTGGTGAGTGGAGAGAAGGGAGAGTAAAACTGGGGTATTTTCAATTTTCTTTAGAGTAGTTCAATCAGGAAATATATTTGCGTAATGTAAAATATATGTTAGTAGAATTACATTGCATAATTCAATGAGAAACACATATAGATGAAAAACGTTGTTTTTTTTTGTTGAATGTGAAAAGGACTGTATGGGGTTTGAACCCACACCATCAAACAAGTTCAAAATACAGGTCCAACACTCTAACCACTAGATAAAGAAAATTGAAAATACCTCAGTTTTACCCTCCCTTCTCTCCACTGACCCAGCCATTTTCACAACAGCTGTCACATGACCAATCTAGGTCACTCTACACCACCAAAGGTTCAGTACTAAGCATGCGCCACCCTGTGGCACAAATCTGATATAGGTCACTCTACACCACCAAGTGGAAAAGTTCAGTACTAAGCATGCACCACCCTGTGGCACAAATCTGAACTATTCCGAGTTCATTTGTTTTCCCGGCGAGGTATAGCTCGCCACTTTAATGCTTTTTTTCCACCCCGAGCATGGGAGAAGGGTCTACAGTGAGGAAAGGAGCAAAAACTGGTGACCACTGGGTCATATTGAGTATACCCTTGCAGGAATAGTTTCCCATTCTTTAAGTCCTGATATTGTGTGATTTAAAGAGAAGTTGATGTAGATAAATTAAAAATATACTTCAAGCACTTTAATCTGTGCAAAAGATACATATATATGTGTAACTATGTCTGAACAAGGAACTACTAAAAAAATAATGGGATCTTTCCATAATTTGAGCCAATCAGAGCTGTTCTTTTCAATTGCAAATGGCTGCCCCTTATGGGTGCCACCATTTGCAATATGTCATATGACCATCGTTTCGGTGGAATAAAGTAATAATAAAGTAATAATATTGCATTTGTGCACCATGGTTATGCCAAATTGTTCTTTATTTCTTTTAATTTTGAGTAAAAATTCTATGGCAGCGAGCATTTGTTTTGATATATTATTAACCAATCGCTGACCCCGAATACCTTTATAGCGGAAACAAGTTCAAACGAGTTCAACCGTGGCTGGTTGGGTCGCAGCCGTGGTTGCTTGGGTCGCTCCGTAGAGCGCTGAATATGCTTATGGAGCATGGAGAAGCGTGTTCGTTTATTCAACCTGAGTCTGTAGGATGTGTGCATGCGCCAAAAAGTGACTCGGGTGACCCGAGTTTGTTAGTCGAATATGCCCATAAGCCGTGTTCATACAGGCAATGTAAATCGATTCGTAGAAAGCGACTTGCCTAGTTCGATGCACATTTCGCATGTGAACGGGCGTCTGAGTCGAATTAGGGCTGAATCGATTTCTGTGATCCGCATATTGTAAACCACTTGTAGAGGTCGATTACGTAAATCGATTTCTGTGAATCGATTTATTTTGCCCGTGTGAATGCAACCGACTTACTTGAGGCGGATTGAGGACGTGACAGTCGAGACCTGAGTGTGTTGACTTTCAGGTAAATTTGCTCTATGAAACTGCTAGCTGTGCACAGATATTTTTTTCATCATTTATTTTTAGGGTTTCACTGCCTAGCAGAAGTTTTGACCGTTCCAAACCAATACGATTCAGTACATACATATCTAGGTCGAACCCACTCTCTCGTGGTGACGTCGCCTAACCGAAAACTGGCACTGGTCAGACTGGACTTGCTCATGCGCAGATATCGATTTCCGGCCCCAAGTACTGCCCGTGTGAACGGGCCGCTGATTCGATTCCTAGTATTCGCCTTGGCTGAATCGCTTTAGATTTTGCCCGTGTGAACACGGCTATAGATGATGCTGTCATGCAATTCAGGTAGTTTATGTAGGAATGTACAGAATTTGTTTACTGAGACCACAGGTGAGAACTGGGAGGTACGGGATGTCCAATAGCCGATGATATGAAAATCAATGTGCTCGAGAGGCGTCGTTAAATAAAAAGCTTTTTGGTAGGCATGGTGAGAGATATTGGGTGATTCAGCAGTACATGAAGGAAGAAGATACCTAAAGAAGATGTATAAATTAGATATATGGATAAACTAGATAAACCACTGTAAACAGCTCACTGGTTTACTCACTATCAGGATAATGTGACTGAGTGGGATATCGGGTCCTGGTGGCGGTGGCCCGGTTTCCCAGTGGAGCAGCACTATAAAGCAGCCAAAGGTGTCCACTATTACAAGTCAGTACCCCTCCTTATATTACCTTCGATGTTGCTAGAACGTAAAACCCCAACAAGATAAGCACTAAGGGTAGCACCATCTAGTTAGTGTATGTGACAAATACCAGTAGGCTAGATAGTTAGGTTATATATTCACAGACCCGATTCAAATATCAGTATTCCGACTTCCGCTGGTCCCTCAGGACGAGGTTGACCCAGCATGCGAGGTCTCCGCTTCATCTTACATGGCGGAAAGTTGGGGGAGTTGGTGACAAAGTGGTATTTTATCTAATGTAAAATATTTACTCGGATGCTTTTACTGCAATCTACATGTATGAGAAATAAATCCATTTGAAGAATCCTACAAAGTTCGGTTTATCAGGAGGCATCGGGGTTTTAAGTGCAAAGCAAGTTTAAAGAATAGGGTCTATAGTAAACGATAGGGGTAGGACTCAATAGGAGTTGCACCGACCCCACCTTCTTCTGCCTGGTGTGTAAGCTGAAGCTGCGACCCAGTGTCACAGGCTCAGTCTTTCCTGAGGGACCAGTAAAACTGTTATTAGTAACTATATGGGCATATGCCTGCAGCAAAAGGGACAATGCATCTTCGTGTTTTGTTCTCCCTCCACAACTATGTTTAACGTGATATGGACCACATATTGTGTCGGTTTGATGTTCACCGTGGGCCAGCGTTAGCAATTTACGGCGGGTTATGAATCACACAAATATTGTAATTGAATTCACCATTATGGTATATGTGTAAACAAAACAAATATAAATACATGTACTCATTTATAGTAGAGCGAATCTACCAATTTTGCAACTGTCCTATTTAGCCGGAATATTGTTGTGAGGCTATTTTTCATGACCAAATCGAACTGTTCTGATATTTTGTACAATTCTTTACATACCGGTATCATTTTTGTGAGCATATATTACATCCAATATAGCCTAACATTGATGTAGCGAGCGATAGGCCTACAGTTATATATAATCATTAATTGTATTAGACGGCTGTAAATGGTGTCGAGACATTTTCTATTATGGCCATTCCACTGCTAGGTGAGATGTAGACTACATTGAGATAAACTGCTATTTGACTGACTAGTTAGAAAATTACAGCTTCCCCTCATCAAAAATGGCTACTTTGAAAGCTCAAGTGTTACTAATCTACCGAATTTGAGGTTTGATTCCCTCCGACCCCGAGAATGGAATGTGGCCTTGGACATCAAACCTCATGATAGGGAATAATTGTGTGTCAACTTGCATGCCTACTGATAACAACAAATGTGAAATAATGACTACTGCTGATGGTTAAATATATATATATATATATATATATATATTTATATATATATATATATTAATGTGTGGCGTTCTCTGTGGCGGTGTGTCTGACTTTTTTCTAGGTCAGACTCCTAATCTGAGGGTCGGCGGTTCGATTCCCCATGCCCCCAGCTCTGCCAATTTGGATTTCCACCGCTGTGTATAACTTACAGCGTCATCAAAGGCCGGTTGCTCTCATACCATGTCTATGTGGTGTGGGAGGTTAAAAATCCCTTGGGTCGGTAAAAGTGTAGGCTCAGGCTTTCTATCGACCAGCAGTGGAATGAGGAAGACCAGTCGTCTATGACTGACATTTCCCCTGCTTAAACAACTAATGGACCAAAAAAAAAAAAAAAAAAAATTATGTACATTCTCAAACAAAATATAAATACATTGAGTGATAAGCGTGTTAATAAAATAGTTTATGATTTGAGTTATATGGAGATTCCATTAGTTCCTGATTGCTATGCATTATTCTCACTTTAATTCGCTTACTGAAGTGGGTCTTAGCTCGATTAGGATATGTTAGCAAGTGTTTTCTTGTGTCTTTTTTTTGCAACAATAAAATACTGGTGGTGCTCCCTCGTGTTAGAGAAGTGAACTGTTTGTCTCTGCCATCTATTGGCTGAATATACAAACACCAAATCCGCCACTGCTGCGCTCCTGTTAGCGTTGACAGCGACCCATGGCAATGAGGGCAATCCTCAATATAGAGGTACATGTAGTGTACGCTGGCCGAGGGGAATCCTGAGCGTTTGAGATAAATATAGCTTGGGACATCCCCCAAAAGAAGTTGACAAGCGCAACATCGCTGCCAGGTAAATATAACCATAAGTAAAATAACCCATTAGCATTTTCTATCTTTGTGTTGATTTGTTGTGCGGATATTCAATAGTCATGTATTAGTTACTTAAGTCCGTCAGGTGTTGACACTCGTGTGTATAGGTATCGTAGTGACCAGCGTATGTTGTATATATGATTGTATCATAATCACGTATCATTCATTGTATGCGAACACCACTAATTATATAATAAGATAATCAGGATAGTCTAGTTTAGTAGTTAGTCCCACAGATAAAATATCCACACATACCCAGGGATAGTCACAGTGCTGCGGGAATAATTATTGGTCAACAGTAGTAGTACTAGTGGTAATAGTAGCATAATTCAATACTTTATTTCAAACTCAACATGATGTCAGTTAAATAGTGGATACATATAACTTATAAGAGGAAATGTGAATAACATACAAGTAATATAGTATGAGTAGGCTACTATAATACTAACCATTATCAAAATGTAGGCATACATACAGTAGTTTGTACCAGTGCCCTGTTTCAACTGTGATGTTAGTACATGGTATAATTGTTGAATATTGTACTATGAAAGTGTACCCTATTTTATTATCAATCCCAGCCATGCTTTATTCACTGAATAATTACTGTACAATATTTGGGTGGCATCCAAACACCACTGGTTACATCTGTGACGGAAATTTGTAATATTATTTCTGAAGACGTCACTTTTTGGCGAAACGTCTGGAAGCGTTAGGCACGTGTTGGTATTCGTTGATGGACGGCGACAGTTGGCAGCACGCATCATCGGATCGGCAAAGTTTTGTGCTTGCACAAAACTTTCGACCACCGACAACGCGTGGGTGCCAATATTATGGCTACGTTAGGAGCATGTGGAGATCGCTGGAATAACATGCGAATGCTAGGCAGACGCCTCGCGCGCGTGAGGCTTGTTTCGCCAAACTGTTGCTTTTTTGCTCGTTGTTTTACCTCCTAGCAACATCTAAGGTCATATCAGGACGGAGCACCAAACTTAGTTTTTTTTCTCACGTTGGCTGCACGCTACCAACAGGTTGCACTGATGCCGAAAAGCTTGATGTTTCTCGACTATTAAAAGTGATTTGGCGGCACGCCGGCGAGATACGTCGTAGTGTAACAGGGCTATAAGGATCCAACCATGTCCCATATGTCATGTTACAAATGGCTGACTGTAAAATGAGTTTTTTTTGTACAAAAACACTTCATAACCAAAAAGACCAAAGCGTCACATGGTTTATTTTATTTCCCTTATTTCTGAACATGAATATGAAAAGTATAATGAACAAAATAAGTAGGATGTTTTTTATTTATGTTTTAAAATCCCATCCCCATGCTGACAAGTTTTCAGGAGATATATATATACTTTTAATTATTATCTATGTATAAATAGTATCTAATACTGATCCATTTTTATTGCAGAAATGTATTCTGGCAAGAGTCCGTTCATGGCGATACAGCAATATTACGTCAGTCACTTTCTTTGACCTATCGATACTATATGAAGAGACTTCCGTCATGGATCATGCATGTCAGTACAAAGATATGCTGGTAAAGGCACGTAGTCTGTGGGAAATGTGTCAGTTCTGTGATGTCGATCTACAGGCTTCTGATGGGGTGACATTTAAGGCACATCGTATCATTCTTGCAGCTGCAAGCAAAGTGATCCATAAGTCTCTTTCCGTTGCATCTGCTGACAACACATCAGTGACAGCCGATGGGGTGACATTAGTTAAGTTTCCAGATATGTCAGGTGAGATTCTCGAAGGCGTTGTCCAGATAATATACGGCATTCCACCAACATATATAGCCACCTTAGACAATGTTCTAGCTGGGTGTAAGACATTGGAAATCAACACAGATCACTTACTGCTGCATAAATCAGATGATCTAATGCAGAAACAGCTTGTTCCAAAAACGTGTGGTGAGGATTTCGAAGAGGAGCTGGAACTAGAAGGTACAGCGCACAAAATTGAAGATGCTGATACATTTAACAGGATTAGGTCTTCTTGTATAGTCACACGGTCATTATCTCGACAATGTGTACCCAAAAGGAATCCCATAGACTGGCCTTGTTCCAACATGTCAACGAGATGCACAGAAAGTGAACAGAAACTAGGTAAAACTAAACAGAATAGACTTGAGAAGAATAGATTGGACATTGATGGCAATTCTAAACAGAATGTAAATGGGGAAGATGAGAAAATAGTAAGTAAGGAAAATAAAATGTATGCAACTGCAATTGAGCATAAAAATTGGGATACATTATTTCAGTCAAAGAACCTGCCAAAAAATCCAAGTTCACCAACAGTTTTGAATAAGTCCCGAGGAAATGTAGCTAGTATCTTTCAAAACCACCAGGAAAATGCAACCGACACATCTAATAATGATGAGTTAGCAGACCCAGATCCCACTCCACAAACCTTGCATGCACATTACTGCGAACTATGTTCCAGAGGCTTTACCACCAACGCTCATTTTGAAGGGCATCAAAATGTTCACAGGGGACTAAAACCACACCACTGCTCCAAGTGCCCCAATACATTTGCATATTCGATAAGCTTGAAGCGTCATGAAAAGAAATGCAAAGGCTTAAATGGTCCTCCCAAATCATGGTTGTGTAGTAAATGTCAGTTTTTAGCGAGTACGCTCAAGGAGTATACATTGCACATGCGCAGCCACAGGGGTTCTGATCTAACATGCAATGTGTGCCAAAAGCAACACCGTGACGAGAATAGGCTTGAAAGTCACATGCGTAGTATACATGGTCTTGGGAATGTGTGTGCTCTCTGCGGAAAGCATATTCAGAGCCAGAATGGCTTTGAGCAACACATGCAAACTCACAAGCGCAGTTTCCGTCACAACTGCAAGCAGTGTGGCCGTGGGTTTCACAACCTGCAGCACTATGAGGGTCACATGAACAAGCACCACGGCAGGCGCCCGTACATTTGCACCAAGTGTGGCCTGAGCTTTGGCTATGAGCAGGCGGTGCGGGCACACGAGCAGAAATGTGGATTCAAGGTGACCTCAAACAGAAACAGCTGCCCTGGGAAAAGCATGTGTGACATTTGTGGACTCACGCTGAAAAACGCCCGCTCACTACAGGCTCACAAACTTGGTAAGCATGCTAACAAGGAGGTGGCCTGCGACCGCTGTGGCAAGCACTTCAAGTGGAGACAGTCGCTGAATCGGCATCGGGCTGTGTGTAAAGGGCCACCGGAGGAGGGGGAGGAGGAGGAGGAGGATCTGGCCAAGGTACATGGCTGTTCACAGTGTGAGCGTCGGTTCAAACAGATTAACGCGCTTAAAGAGCACATCAGGGCCAAACACGAAGCAGCACGGTTTGCATGCAGCTTCTGTTCAGCCCAGTTCCATTGGAAGTCTTTGTATTATCGGCACCGACAACGTTGTCACGCCGTTGTCGTCGGGGCTCCTCTGGCAAATGGAGCAGATTCCGCCTTGGTTCATACTCATAGTCAGCATACAGTTAACACAGAACGACGAGAGGTTTCTGTTCAGGATGGATGCCAGGTCGTGGAAGAGTTGGCCCATGTTTTGAAGGATAGTCGTGTCGTCTTTGGTCAACATCTTCAAATTCCACAGACAGAAGCGGCGAATGCCGATCATGTTCTGCATGTGTTGCAGACGTTGACGTCAACTGTCACCGAAACGCAAACTGTGCCTGAACAGGCGCGTGGAGAACTTCCGCAAGGGGGCAGCACCGCGCACATTCTCCCGCCACCGGAGTACCTTTTGGGTACACATTCTCCGGAGTGAACATGTGCGAATTTGTTTTGGTTTTATGTCCATGTGATATTAAAGGTCCTATCATGACGAGTACCGACTTGTGACAGCGCGCACTTATGGCGGTTTTCATAGAGCTGCCTGGCTGGGGTACCGTGCCGTCAATACACAATACAGCAGTCTACTCCCTCATCACTATGTATAACCAAAATACGATGTTTGACGGCTGGAAGACCAGAGCTCCGGCGCTGACATGTTTGTTCAGGGCCCGTATTCATGAGCTCGGGGTACGCTTAGCCGGAGGGTAGGCTTAGCCGTTGGGTAGCTATCCCACGGTTTAACGGCGGCGGTTAATTAGGTCAATCGGTATTCACCAATGATGCAGCCGGGCCCGATAGCTACCCGTTCGATTATTTATAGATTTGGGAATTTGTTTACTTTACACTCGTCGATTCGAAAATATTAATATCGCCACCTTTGCACCAGCAGCGTGAATTTCGCTTCGGATTTAGGGTTTAATTGATAAGATTTCACTTATTGCGTATGTAATTCTGTTAAATATGACTGCATTTAATAGATTAGGGCGTAAGAAATTCACGCCGATTTGACGTCGCTGCGGAGGCGGCGATTTGTGTACTTTACACTCGTCGATTCAAAAATATTAATATCGCCGCCGTTACGGCGTCAGCGTTAATATTGGTTCGCATTTAGGGTTAATGACCAAATTTCACTTATTGCGTATTTAAATCTAACAAATATGATCGCATTGAATAGATTTGGGCGTAAGAAATTCACGCCGATTCGGCGGCGATGGCAGCGGCCATGTTTGGTTAACTTTGGACAGTATGGATATCGACGTCACTGCGGAGGCAGCAATTTGTGTACTTTACATTCGTCGATTCGAAAATATTAATATCGCCGCCTTTGCGGCAGCAGCGTTAATGTTGCTTCGGATTTAGGGTTAATTTGAATAAATTTCACTTATTGTGTATGTAGATGTGTTAAATATGATCGCATTGAATAGATTCAGACCCACACAGGCTCACTAACCCCTCGGGATAGTCCCTTACCCCTGAGTCGAAAGTGGGGTAGCGTACCCCCAGGTTAGAACCCCAAGCTCATGAATACAGATTTTCCACCGTTAGCCGGGGGGGTACCACTAACCTCAGTTAGAGCCCTACCCCGAGCTCATGAATACGGCCCCAGATGAATAAATATTTACAATGACAAAATGTCACAATCGTAAAGAAAACTACATAAGTAACTGTTCAACTTCCCTCCATAAACATGTTAATTTATGTCCTGACAGTCCTAAGTTAAAATTTATAGAAGACATTGCCATTGGCCCTAACTTGATAGCCTGTCAATTTCATCCCGATTCTGTAGGAGAGGTAAAATAAGATCTTTTGAATCAATCTGAATTGTAACAGGAACTATATAAGAGTGTTTTGTTTTCAATACCAAATACAATAGGTTGTTAAAGCAAATATTACTTAGACAAAGTTAATCATCAATATTGTGTAACGATGACTGGTAAAGCAAACTATTAAATGGTTATTTATTGTATGGCATTGACAGCAGTCTCCAGTTTTAGATTGCCTCGTAAAAATCGGTAGCATTTTCTAGGAGCCCAATTTTAATATCAAAGCATAAAGTAAACCGTACTGTTGTGCATGTGTTTTATTACGCAAGTCACATTCGTTAACGCTGGTTCGTTTATTGTATGGCAAACTTCCATTTATGTATATATTTAAGGGAGTAGGGAGACTTCAAGTGGAAATTTGGTTGAGTCCTAAAGATTCCGTCTGGCCGGTTTCGGATAAGTCAGCCATAATATTTTTTCCTGTTTTTCTAAACCAAATACCCAGTCCATATCCTGAGGTGAGCGGACTGAATTATCCCGTGAAAATGTCTCCTAATATCTTTGGCCTAATCTAACGGCTGAGAAAACAAAGTGCAATCACCCATTCAGTTATAATACCATACATGTTAGGTACGCTTTAACAGTATTACCCTCCATTTCCTTAGCTACAGATCTTTTCCACCGAGCATGTGCAGTGAACTTCTACCTCCATTGATTCTTGAAATCCTCGATTATACATTTTCCCCAGAGCATGCTAAACCATGAACCCCTGGTACCCACATTTGTTCTTCAATTGATGTTAGGGAGCTGGTTGGCAGTGGAAAATATCTAATGAGGGCTAGTTTCAATGCTAATAAATAGATATACTAGCTTTAAAGCTAGGCTCCGCATCAATCCATAGACCAATATTGTGTGTGTTAAGGTGATCACAATGACAGTCTGGTCAAAGTGACATTTTCTTTTAAATTCAAAATTAATATGAAATTCAATTTTCTTTTAAATTCAAAATTAATATGAAATTCAATTTTCTTTTAAATTCAAAATTAATATGAAATGTTGGGCACAACAAAAAAATGCTATTGTTATTAACAACCCATACATGGCAAAACACCAGTGGAATATGATGATGCGTGTTGGCAGTGCCAATCAAGAGTAGTGATCAGAATTACCCTAAAACTTAACCACCGTTCGGTATTATTTGTATAATACATATGATGCATAACATTATACCAGTATAAAGCTAAGATTCCATATACACGGTATGTTGAATGTGAATGCGGCATCGATACCATGACATTTTCGTTTTTTACCCCAAATTTGTGAAGGAAAGTCAGTTGCAGGTATAGGCCTACCCTATGGGAAATGGGAGCCGGAGCCGCATTCGCACTGATCGTTCGGTACATGGACTGATCCACTTCCCGCATTCGAACTCGCACATGGAAGCACCACTGTTCATTTACATGCTTTTCTATTTTTTGCCGCATTCGTAACCTGCGTATATGGAATCTTAGTTTTAATGTTAGGGGAACATATACTTGTTATTATATATATATATACATATATAAACACACACGCACAGACTGGCCGATCAATTGGTATAAAACTAGAATGGCTATTTCAAACTTAGATACTGTAAATAATATGCACCTATTAGACTATATAGGATCGTATTCAATTGGTTGGTTTCCGGCTGGCTCTAATGGCCTTCAGTGTTATCTGCTGAAGATTCTGTCAGATAAAAAGTCTACTTTGGCGTGGTAGTCGCTGAGACCCATGGAATACCACTCGAAGTACGGAACCTGAAAGACAGAATTCAACTTGAACGAACTTGTTTTCTTGTTGGATTATAATCTACACACACAGTTTTACACACACATAGGCATATGTAATAGTCCAAGTGTGTGGGTGGAGTGATTTCAAATGGGTCAGAGTCGAAGGCTGTGTGACCCACATGAAAGTACTACGGCCATTCATGAGGGCTGCCATGATGCCTACGTGAAAATCATGTCATTCATTTTGTATTGTACATGTACAGAGCTATTTCACCATTCACCTCATATGGTACTACTACTAGTGTCATTCAGCTGAGCAGAATGTATAATAATAAAAGTAACACTTGCAAGCTGCGGAAACACTTGGTTTCAATTGTAGTTCTAGTACTAGAATAACAGGTGAAATTCTCAGGGCATGAAGACATTAAATTGGCATGCTTTAACTTAGTTTAAGTTTTCGATAGATTTGCACAAATCTGAAATAAAAAGTTTTAGTCGAGAAAAAGATGAACGGCGGATTAGTCATTATATTAGTCATGAAAAGCCTTTGTAGGGGCTCAAATAGATTTCCTATTTAAAACCATTCACAATTTTCTCATATTACTAAATTGCAGGGTTTTAAGGATCTATTTTAAACATTTTATTATTTTTCCAAGCATTCTTTACGGAGATATAGCATGTGAAGTCAGAGGCAGTTAGGGAAACGACCCGACTACCGTGGTTTCAGATTCTGCCGATAGATGTCACTAGCTTAACTGGCGGGGTCTATTAAATATATTAGAAACAAAATACCTCAACGACTTTGTAGCCCATAATCTCCAGGTGGCGCCACCTAAGCTGTTCCAAGCCAAGGGTCCTACGTGAGTTACACGTGTAGGAGGACTCGGTCAGCGTGAGAACGGCGATCCTGATGCAAAGGAACATAAATTAGGTTGTAGGTCTAAGGCACAACAGTATTTAGTAGGAACCTTGCTTAGCGCTCGGTATTGTTAGGATAGGGCAAGGAGTGGTTGGCTAAATGTAAAGAAAATGTAACTGCGTGGAATATCAAGTCATGATTCTGGTGGCGCAGTATCCGAGTAGGGCAGCACTAGTGTGTGCCTTAGGATTTTATGTCCTAGCAAAATCTAGTCATGTAACAACTTTATTGTGATGCCTTATTGGGAGACCATACCCCGATATCCCACTCAATCACATTGTACATGTTAGCATAACATGGCTAATTCATGACGGAGACTTGACAACTAGACAACGAATCAAACCAGACCACAACTGCCACCACCTATACTGAACCAGCCAAACTAACTTGAACTCAGCGGCCACCGTCCATACGGTGGCGTCACCCAGAGGAACCACCTGCGGTGAACTCCCAAACTAGGAAGACGCTGCCAGGTGGCGACACAAGCCTTTCCCGCCATTTCGGTTAACTGATTTAACGAACGATTCAAACCCGCACACAACCCCCGCAGCCGCCGCCATCATCACCACCTTTCTTCACCCACCCACCCACACCTCTGGGAAAAGACTTGAGGGGAAGGGCTGAGGGTTTGAGTCCCGCACGATCACACCAGAAGGAAGACTGACGACATGGTTAACCATTCCCAAGATTATACCCACTACTGTCTCCGCCTTGGTGAATTATCCTGATACCGAGGTAACCAGTTCTTGCCCATTCATATTACTTCCAGGCGCCAGGCTATGTAGCGACAAGTATCAATTTTGTAAGTCATAAGTCTAGTGGGGCTGGGGTTTGAACAAAATACCTTCCACACAGGAAACCAGCGCCCTTTCCTCTTTGGCCACCGAATCCGGTCATGGTAGAACTATAAAGTTGTCATGAGTGCGCCCTGTCAAATGTCGGTATTGGTACTTATATGACTTTATATGTTGCTAGGTTGTAAAATAGACTAACAATAAACAAGCTAATGTGTTTATCCGTGGCAGTCCAGTCAAAGTGTTGGACACCCAGTGGACCATTATAAAGTTTGCCATCAGTCGATATTTTAAGATACAAAATGTTTGTATTGTGCCCTAACTTCTATGGTAATATATATTTATATTCCTTTAAATAATGAATCAATTCTGCCATCCTCAGTTCTATGCAGCATTATTTGTCAAAACATGCCCATGTAGGCTGGGCTGTGTTGAATTGATTCAATATGAGTTTATTAGATATAGATGCGCCTACCTCTGCCAGTCTCGGGGGATGACGCTGTTCACGTAATCCTTAGGGGGAACAGGCTCGTTCTTCTCGTTCAGAAGGCACTCAAAATCTGGCAGAAACGTAAACGCATTAATATACATAGACAACATATCTGAGTAATATATTATCACGCTCTGAACATCTGAGTAATATGCGACCACACAAACTGAACATATCTGAGTAATATGGCCACATAGTGAACATTTCAGATATATTCACTGTTGTGATTGTATTACTCAGATAAGTTCAACTGTATGGTTGTGTATTACTCAGATATGTTCAGTTTGTGTGGTAACGGATTAGTCAAATGTGTCCACTGAGCTACGTCCCGCTCCCTCCTAGCAACATCTACAGATTGCCACTTGTGATCATGTATTACTCAGATATTATACGCCGCAGACAGGTTCGCTTGTGTGCAAATTTACGGAACTGAACATATCTGGGTAATACACATTTACAGAACTGAACATTTCTGAGTAATATGCGGTCTCTTTTCTAAATTGTATGTAAATTCTTCATTAGCCAAATTAAGTGTGATATTTAAAAAAGCAAATTTAATTTGTTTAATCTTTAAAATAATAAATAGATTATTTTAGATATCAAATTAGGCTGTAATGCTTATTAAAATGTTTCCAGAGAAAACAATTAAAATGATTTAAATTCCAATAAATTATAAATCGCATAATGACGGGACAATAGACTTTTCCTGACTATAATCGAGAAAACTTGTGAGTTAAGTCTAAATACAAATTCCTTTCTCTCTGAAAAATCATATATATATCGGGGTATTTTTTATTTTCAAAAATATAAAAATGGTCCCAACTTAAAATGGTAGCCAATAAAAATACAGCATGAGTGAAATCGATATAAAGTTTAGAACACACCTGTTCTAACCGTACTACTTTTAAATACCCTATTCATCAAAACAACGATTTATCCCATTCAACACCAAAAATCAGCTAACCTCAGTGAATAGGTTTCCGCTATCATAAGGTTCTGTTCAGAACACACATTTAATGCGTGCTCTGAATATGACCAGAAGTGCTGTAGGGAAGTGCTTATGCCATACTCAGACCTGCCACATGATACAGGTGACCCGTATCCGATACAGACTTTAGTGTTATTTTTAGTCATACAGCCATACTCCATGTTGATACGGATAGTTAAATTTACGGAAATAAAAATGCGCAACGACTTTATTCCCATGTATGCATTCCACAACAGTACAATATAATGGAACAATTGTTTGTTATTCCCTAACTAAATCGATTATAAATGAACGAGTAATACAATTATGTAATAGACAACATCACGGTTCCAGCAGTGGGATGCGTCAGAGCAAAACAAACCCACGAGAAGCACATGGCACATGCTAATACACTGGGTGCAGCTATGAAATGTGCTAGTTTCAGTTCATCTCAGCTCTTGTTTGAAACATAGAATACCAACTAAAAAAATATATATAATAAATTAAAATAGTAATTTTTTATCCAGCATTGCATTTACATCATTATAATCAGCACATCTTATGCCATGTGCATTTAGATTTAGACAAATCTGGGCACTCAGACTAGTGTTAGAGCCATAGCCAGAGTCTATTTTACTTATTTTATTCATGTTTTTATTTATATCCTATGGTTAATGACATACGTAGAAATAGAAAATGAGTAGGGTTAATCAGATATTGGTTATATATTTCTTTGAAACAAGTTTTTGTTGACACATTTGACATTTTAATATTTAGAACAAGAATTACTTCTGTCCATTCAATGGTGATCTATCAGCCTGTAAAGTGACTGAAAATGTATGTTTCTTAGCTCAAAATGCTTAATTATTGAGAGTTGTATCTTAAACATATTCATTATGTAAAATATTCCGCTAAAACGCATTGGTGGGGGAATGCAAATGTTCTACTTATGAAAAAGGTATATAGGGACAGGTGTATGAATGTGTTTATGTAGTTGCTGGTGATACTTTACTCATTGTAAATAGACATCGTGGTGCTAGTAGGATAGTGTGTAAGGGGCACTTGGCGCTCTACTCACTACCCCCTCTGTTAGTCATGGATCACCACACACTTAGCTGAGGGCATGTGGTTGCCAAGGGAGCCACGCCGCATGGTGGTGGTGGGCAGAGCACTGTAACCATGGGGACACAGGAATGCTTGATGTTCATTGGTAGAGCTGTAGATGCTTGATTCTCATTGGGAGAATGTGGTCATGTGATATGCCATACTGGTTCCATGTACCATATAAATAATAACCTGAGGGCTTGGCCCTCTCTCTACTTTCACTCTTTATACTATTCCTTTCTCTTTTTGCCTGTATTGATTTCACTATAGCCTGCCTACACTACCACAGATTCCAGCCGTGGACTTTACAATTATATTATTATATTGCATCCTTCCGTCCATGTTTGTGCCAAATTGTTATGTATTTCTATCAATTTTTAATAAAATGCCAGTTTTGCCCTATGCGTATCGGCAAACTCAATGGCCATACGCCTTTGCTTTGCTCCCAATGCCGTTTTCAGCGCATGCGCACTCGGAACCGTGATGTAGTCTATTGTATTCACATATATTTTATGGTATGTGGGACATATGCATATGAATTATTATGTGATACAGATTCATACAAGATTTTAGGTGAAAAATACAGATTGCCATAAAAAAAATGTGGCATGTCTGCTTACTGATTAGGTAGCCATAGCGGGTGTGGATATGTCTCCTGATGTTGTTAGCTCGCTGCACCACCTCCACATCAATCAGCACCTCCTCCACGTTGTCGCGGAACCGTCTCGACAGGTTCGGCTTATCAGACTCCACTACAAGCGGGAACCAGGACAGTATCAGCGAGCGATGAATACACGATTTCCACCACCGACCTGGCCTCTAGTCGCAGTGGAACAACTAATGTGGGTGGCAGGTCACTACGTAGCAAGGAAAAGGTGCTATAGCAGATTTTGACCACCAACCTGTCTTCGGATAGCAGTAGCAAGACTAATGTGCTAAAATAGTTCTTCCCGCATGCGCTGTGCGAAAGGTCTATTAATGCTGTGTCAGCAACAAGGCTCAAATAGGTCAGACCATTTCACATCATACATGTGGTGCATAATCCATTATACAAGTATAAATAACGGAAGGTTCAATTTGTTATATCCATGTCCAACAATTAAATCTACTTAACCACGCACATTTTGTACTGGTGGCGCCCCTACCGGGTTCCCACCTCACTAATCGACTACTGCGAGCCGTGTCGGTTGCCTCAAACTGGTTATGTTAACAAAATTCTATAATGGAATTTGTGCTGAGTCTTTAAATTTAGGAGTTAATATTTATAATAATAAGAGGATGAGGAAAGCCTCTAAAAACATCATACCCTAGCAATGCTTTGTTATAAATTTATGCGGTTTAGGTGCTCCTAACAAATACCCAAAATGACATCTACATTAATAGTATTATAAACCACCACATTTCCTATGATTTTCCTACCCATGTGTTTCCTCCAAACTACATCATACATGTAACTAATTCTGATTGCACAGTGCGAGTCAGTGGAACTGGACATGAGCGACTAGAGACCCAAAGAGTGACAAATATTAGCATATTGTATACAGATACATACATTAGGTTGACTGGTCGGTATCAACAAAAATGACATTTAATATGAGTGAAAGCAAATTAAATAAATTCTACATTTTAATATTGAACAACAGAAAATACTTGAGCAAATCCACGAATTTCAAATCACAAATAAATGGGATAAACAAATTATTTGCAATACTATGATATTCAATGTTTTTCAAAAGCTGTGGAAACCTTGTTATCACACACCATATTTACTTTAAAGTTGCATAGTCCGATAGTTTAGATTTTTTCTCATTTTCTGAGATAAATAGATTAGGTTGATCATTATAATCTATTTTACATTTGAGGTCACTTTTTTTTTAAATGCCTAAATTCTGAGACATTTGAAGTGCAAACATGCCAAAGTAATTTTGGCAAGCACGCCAAAACACTTGACACAATAGGCTTCTGCAGCAACACGTTATATTAAATTGACCTGGTATTCCCTTCTATGTAGAAACAAATGCTTAATAAGTACACCAGTATCTAATTTAGATATATATATATATAGACTATTTTAGTCACGCAGTTTTCAGTCGTTTTTAACAGATAAGGCAGGCATACCCAGCTTAACATTGTCCGTGACGTATTGTTCGTGGAACCAGGGAATGTCCAATTGGGGACACTCTAGCACTACGTTCCTGTTCAAAACCATCATTAACTGTTCATACCGCAGCTTCTGAAGTGGGTTGCCTAGAACAAACAACAATTGTAGATCCACATGTTAATGATGGTGCAAAATGGAATGATCATTATTATTTTTATATCTTTTCGAAATCAGTGATGGGACACTTGTCTTTTTGTACTTCTAACTATCATAGTTATCTACCCAAATTCTTTTAATGGGTGTTATAATAATAATAATAATAATAACAACAAATTAAATAAGAACAACTTTTTTTTGATTGATTAGAGATGTTATGCTGTGTCGACAACAAACATTTACATTTATAAAAGGATAGAGTATGTGCACGAATCGAAACACTGGAGTTTGGCTATTTATAGAGTACAAGAAGTCAGTGCAGACTACTACACTCGTCCCCCTGGAATTTTAAGTCTTTTAGATGGTCATATAATGCTTACAATTACATACTTAGAGGCAATACACTTACATATATATACAAACACAGGGTAGGTTCAACAACCATACAGTGCATATCTTGCACTAGATCCTGGTCACAGCAACCAGTGTCACGGACGGGGGGTGGAAGAGATGAAAATGGGAAAATATTGCGCTTAGAGCAGGAATCGAACCCACATCTCTTGTATTCCAGGCCAGTGTGCTAACCATTATACCACCTAGTCTCCCTGATGTCACCACCTTATCCATTCCCACCTGTCTGTGGTTCCTTCCCTGAAAGATCAGTGCAGACTACTACAATAGTAACGAGGGCAAACTCCTACTCTCTATGAGTCCGTCGAGCCGCTCAATGTAGTCGATGCTGAAGACCTGCTGCAGCTCCTTCTCCGGGTATACCTGCAGCACGTTGAGACTGCGCATGAGTAACAGTTGATTCCGCAGATCGTCAGCTCCATCTAGCTGGTGATACACGCCCAGCATCAACGACACAAATTCATCAAACCTGGTGAGGCGGTACATAGAATTCAGTCAGTGCCCACTTTCCATTGCATCTTTTTCTTTTTTTGTTGTTGTTAGATTAGCTGATTAAGCAGGGGAAATTTCAACCGCCGACAATTGGTCTTCCTCATTCCACTGCTCATTGCCATATCCTAATAATACTGAGTGCCAGGCTAGGTAGGGACAAGTATAAATTCTTAATTCCTGGCAGGGTTCCTAAACATGTGAAGATTTGGAATTTAAGGGTATTTCAAGGCTTTTCAAGGCAGTTTTTGAATGGAATTTAAGACTATTTTCACTTGGATTACAGGGCAGAAAAAACAATGGCAAATGGTGATTTCAAACTAATTTAAATCAGTGGAATTCAAGGCTTTTCAAGACTAATTACCAAAAATAGGTTAAATTCAAGGCGTTTCAATGAAGTTAAACATTTTTCAAGACTTTCCAGGCCCCGTGCGAACCTTATTATTGGTTTAACTCAACTAGGATACCATGACCTATGAAAACAGGAGACAGACATTCAACCCATTCGGCCATCACTTTCTGCAACGGATCAACATATGGGCGTGTTTGCAGTAGCAGTAGCAAACACTCCGTAGTACATCAATATTATCAGCATCTTCCATAGTAAAGGAGACAAGACATGGGGGGATTGGAGAGTCTACATTATTAATTAAAAAAATTAATACACAATTGCTATGACGTGGGACGACCTCGGAAATCAGCTAACCGGAAACTTGCATGTGAGATGAGATTTGTCTGCTTTGAAGCAGGCTTACCTACACGCCAATCCCCTTCTGCCATCGCTTAGTAGCAAGGCAGAGAAATGATGAATAAACAGGATAAGCAAGGAAAATTGCACAATTAATGATATGCGCATAAGTATTTATACATTACATAACAAATTAGTTCCCAAATAAGCCACAAATCGTGTTACTTACTGCACAGTGAATAGTAAAATGGGTGTGTTGGTCAAGTTACTGCCCTTTAATGCAAGATTGTTCTAGAGGATTAAATTTTATGCTGCTCACATTCACTAAACTACCGGTCATGGTGGCCGAATTGGTAGAGCACGACCCTCGCATGTGGAAGGTCCCGAAATCGGTTCCCGGTCCAGTCAAACCAATGACGTATCAAATTTATACTTGTTGCTTCCTAGCCTGGCACTCGGCATTAATAGGATAGGACAAGGACTGGTTAGCTCAGTGTCAGGATAATGTGACTGAGTTGGACATTAGGTCATAGTGATTGTGGCCCAATTTCCCAGTGGGGCAGCACTAGTTGCCATGAGTGCACACTGTCACAAGTCGGTACCCATCCTGATATAACCTTACATGTTATCAGGAGGTAAAACTCCAACAACCAACTTCATTAAACTCATGACACTCACCGTTTTGGCGTATATCCCACTCGTGCCAGGGTTGAGAGCAGATAGACCAATCTCTCACTTTGAATCGTATCAAAATGGTTGATTGCAAACTGGACGAGATCGTCATAGACTTCTGGAAGGTAGTATGCCAGGTCATGGAACACCTGGTGAAGAAGAATGGAGACATTATATGAGAAATATTATACCTTTCCAGAAACCGCTTTAGGAAGTGGGTTGTTCTCAGAAAAGGTGGTCCATAATGGGTTACTCAGTTTGTATGCTCATAATATTTAAGTTTTTCATGAAATCGACCAATTAGCATTTGTGTCTTCGTGTTGCTATGATAAAAAGATAATAGTGTAATAAAATCTTTGACTTCTGTTGTTTTGTTTCTTTGTATACTGACAAATTAGACAAAAATGAGGGGACAAAAGCACGGTCGATTTGTAACATGCTGAACAGTCTGTTAAGCACAATGCAATTACATCCAGCAAATGCTATAATTTGGGATAAATACACTACTAACCTCTTTGTAAGATTTGCTTTTACCACTTAGGGTACAAATTATGCTTTCTCACTTCATTCATATCTATTAAATCATTGACACATTAAACTTGCTGTAACAGTTGTTACACTTTGTGTTCACTTTGAAGAGAAACTTGCAAAATCGCTTTGCACTGGTAGAAAATTTGCTGGGAACTATTTAAAAAAAAAAAATTGCTAATATAATCATATTTTAACACATTGGTAAGTGTTTAATTTGAGTGTGGTGTCCATTGAAACTACCGTACATCAGAAATGATCAATAATATCATGCTAGCTCTTAGCCTTACTTCCATGACCTCTGCAAAATAGTGAGTCGGTCAACTATCTTTTTTCACTCAAAATATGCTGTGAAGGACCATGTATTTAACCTGTGTCAATTAGGGGTCATTTGTAGAAAGTTTATTTTTAACCCATCATGTGACTCTTATGAACAACCTTTTCTGATAACCCAAGTGCACGTGTAATGTGAGTAAGGGTCAATAGGATGAGAATACATGCTGATTTTCCCATATATGGGCATTTTGCGTATTACCGACATGCTGCACCCTTTTTGTTGGGCAAATGGAATCCATAAAACTTTTCCTTTCAACACACACTTGTCTAAAAAAATAAGGATGATTAACACACAATAGAAACATATTATACACACTAAATATTTTCTTCTCTTCCCATGTTACCAGACGGGATGGCCGAATGAGTTAGAGCGTCCGTCTCCCGTGCTGGTAGATCGTGGGTTCGAGTCCCGGTCGAGTCAAACCAATGACTTTAAAATTGATACTTGTCGCTTCCTAGCCAGGCGCTCGGCATTATTAGGATAGGGCAAGGACTGGTGTGCTCAGTGTCAGGATAATGTGACTGAGTGGGATACCAGGTCATGGTGCCGGCGGCCTGGTTTCCCAGTGGGACAGCACTATAAAGTCGCCATGAGTGCGCACTGTCACAAGTCGGTACCCGTCCTGATATGACCTTAGAAGTTGCTAGGACGTAAAACAACAACAAACAATCTTCTCTTCCCCCCCCTTTTAAAATTTTATTTAAAATTTAATATCATGGAAAACATACACAAATCAAAGTGACATGTAAACTAATATTTTACAGTGGAATGGGTGTGTGTTAGGGGTGGGGGTGGAAAGAAGGAAACAAACGGGAACATGGCGTCCACCAGAGCTGGCCTCGAACCCAGATTGTTGTCATTCCTGTGCGAGCGTCCTAATCATTAGCCCACCCAGCCTCGCTGATGGAATCCACCTACCGACGCCTACCTGTGTATGTGGACCTAGCTAACTTTGATGTACATTCTTAGGGGGGAAAAAGAATTCACCTCGAACCCTCAAACTTACGTGGAGGACTTTAATGAGGCCAATATCGTTTACGTTCTTTGTGAAGCGCGGGAACATCTCCATGAAGTGCGTCGTTAGTGACGGGTCTCGCTTCCGGTTGTGAACCACAATCTCCATGGTGATCTGGTACAAGTAGTCCAGGGTGGTGATCTCTTCCACACCCTTACTCATGATCTGTTCATACAGCGCAGCCTACAATACAAAGGTGCTAATTACTCTGATTGGCTGGTTGTTGGAGTTTCACGTTCTGGCAACATCTATGGTCATATCCGGACGGGAATTACTATGAAGGCAACAGGATTTATGAAAGCTGTCTAAGTATGATCGAAGCTTGACTTTACAAAAACTAAAACCCTTATTTAAGATTTGATCCTATATATCCAACTTAGATACCAGCGCACATTTTACGCAGGTGTTGCTGCATGGAACATACTATGTGAATTTAATATAACCGTTTACTGTTGAAGCTTATGGTGTCAGAATTGACATGTACATGCCAACATGGATTTAGTGTCTTCACTTAAACAATCTGCAGAGTTGGCCATTATAATCGAAGTTACTTCAAATTAATGTAAGGTAGATTATAACTATCAACCTCATATATTTATCTCCAAAGATGTCAGAAACTCAAAACCATTGGACTATGCAACTTTAAGTGCAGCATTCCCTTCAAATATGACTTATTGAGATAGGATTTGTTTAATTTTTAATTGCATTAAAAAAAAAAAGTAGATACATGCAATAGTAATAATTATCATTTGAGGGGATTAAGAATTTATTCATTAAACTGTGTCGTATATTTTTAATACTGAAAGACGAGATGGCCGATTGAGTTGAGCATCCGCCTCCTGTTGTGGTAGGTCGTGGGATGCGAACCCTGGTCAAATCAAACCAATGACTTCAAAATGTGCAAAAATTGATATTTGTTGCTAACTAGCCTGTCATTCAGCATTACTAGGATATGGCAAGGAACAGTAGAATGAGGAAAACCAATTGTCCACGGTTGAAATTTCCCTTACTTTAATCAACTAATGTACCAAAACACAGCACTTGGCCATCTGCCAATCTGGATAAGTTCCAAGTACAAATGATTTCATCAATTTCATAAACACGCAAGAAGTATTAAACTAAAATGCAGAGATATAGGAAAAGACTAGATGGTTCTGTTTACTAGCATTGTTACGAGGTCATTGTTACAAACTATTCTTTTGTCAAGTTGATGTCTTTATTATCATTCGGTTTTGTGTGTTTGCTGTTTCTTTGTGCGTGGATTAATAACTCATAGTCATACGTGCTATCCGACAATTAAACGTGATAAAGTTTAACATTGTTGTTAGTCAGTTATAGTAGATTGAATATTTGTAATATCCAGCTTTTGAATTGCGAGAATACGCATGCGTTACACCTCAAATAAATCCGAGAAGGAGAACCTGCAAACGCTTGTTCCTAAGCAATCAAGTCCTAATTCAATCGGATTTGCGTTAATTTGGCATAGTATGAAAGTAGAATATAATACCTGAATTGTGGCAACCTGTCGCCTTAACTGTGATGACATGGGCAGTCTCATCTGGTTGATGCCGAGTGCTATCCGGTGGTGATCATAGGACTGCAGCTTGGGGATGCTGTTGAGGATGCGGTCCATGAATGCCTCATCGAGCGCCGTGTTGCTCGAAGGGAGCAGATACAAAGTGAATAGTGCCAGACTCGACATCTGGAGATATAAATGTAGTCGCAAGAGGTCAGGAAAGCAGTCCATTGTAGGGATCACAGGGGGGAACTGAAAGAGCGGGTGGACTTATTGCCATTTAGGCTGCCGCAAAGAGGTCAGGAGAGTAAGCCATTATTATTATTATTATTATTATATTATAGGGATCATTGGGGGGGGGGGGAATTGGAAGGGTGGGTGGGCTTATTGCCATTTAGGCTGTCACAAAGAGGTCAGGAGAGTAAGCCATTATAGGGAATTTTTTTGGTGGTTGCTTTACGTCCTAGCAACATGTAAGGTCATATCTAGGGATCATAGGGGGAAATTGGAAGGACAGGTGGGCTTATTGCCATTTAGGCTGTCACAAAGAGGTCGGAAAAACAGTCCATTGTAGGGATCATAGGGCTAGCTGGCTGGCTTATTGCCATTTACGCTGTCAGAATAACAGTCCATTATAGGGATCATAGAGGGAAATTGGAAGGCATTGTCATTTATGCTGTTGCAAAGAGGTCAGAAAGTAGTCCATTACAGGGATCATTGGGGGAAATTGAAAGGGCCGGCTTATTGCCCAATTTGTTGAATTAAAATATGATATCAGATGAGATGGGCGAAAGAGCTAAGTGCTGGTTTCCCTCCATCCCTTTCCTACCAGCTGTACCGATTCTCATCATCTCTTTCCTAAATACTGGGGAGAAGACTGACAGTGACACTGTATATTGTAATGTTATTAATGTATTCATATACTAAGCGAGGGAAATTGGTCGTCCTCCTTCCCTTATATTCTGCACAGCTTTAACTGATTCCGATTTTCTTCATTAACTACAAAATCCAATATCAGACAAGGAGAAGCATATTAATATGCTTCCCATAATTTGGAGCGCTTAAATGTTGGAATGCGAATCAGCCAAAAACCAACCTTAAACTCCTTCTCGAGTGCAGACATGACCGACTTCTTAAACACCACTTCATGTTCAGGCACGATGAAGGGTTTCCGAATGAGCAGACGAACAATCTTGTTTAGGCGTGTCGTATAGGCAGCAAGCTTGTCGGCCTGCTTCGCAATGTGTTCCTGGAATAAGATCATTAAATCGTTGTTCCGCACATTAACCGTGGCAAGATTCTCTGCCAGATTGGACAGAATCACTATGTCCACCTCCCCATTGAGATGCTGGAATATGGCGCTTTCGTAGCGCCTCTTAATGTCCAGGGAGGTGTGCTGGTTGATTGAGTAGAAGAGGTTCGACACGTCGCTCAGTGTGCAGTTATCGTTCAGAAGAGCAAGTCCACGATCGCGGAAAGCATTCATCAACTCAGGGGTGAAACAGCGGCACTGGCGCAACGCCGAGCAGCTGATGGCCACGTTGTGCATGTCAAACTGGTCAATGTGCTTCAAACTTGCGTCAGAGGTCAGCCTAATCAACTGACGGGCCTGCTTCTGGTTTTCACGCATCTTCATGAAGAGCTTTCGGGCCAGTCGAAGGTACATGCAGATGGTGTCCGGGTCCTCCAGGAATGCCTGGTCCTGGAGCAGGGTGAGCAAGGTCTTCACAGGTTGTTTCACATGCTGCTCGATATTCGTCAGTGGAAGTGATAGACAATTAAGGATGGTGTTCCCTAGGTGGTATGCTTTCTGTGGGTTCCAGTCATTTCTCTCCTGCTCTTCTGCGAACACCTCAGTGAAGCGGTTCAGCTCCTTCTGCATCCCGACCCAATCGCGCTGGAACATGCGACTGCGGATTCCAGTCATCACATCCAGTGCCTCAAGATCGAAGGTGGGCATGCGCTCCTGACAGCGGAGAACCAGTGTGGGAACGATGGGCTCCATGTAGGGGGAGTCCATCACTCCCAGGTACATCAGGGACAAGAGCGAGTAGCTCAACTCACGCGGGCTCATATTGTCACACTGCTGGTGCACATTTTGAATCAGGCTTTCAATCAACGGATGGTCCCATATGGGCTTAGGGAAGGTTTTGAGCTTATCAGCCAGGAGCAGCTGGATGAAGCCGATGTGTCTATTACGTTGAAACCACGAGATATGTGAGAGTGATGCGTAAAATTCATTTTCTAATCTTTGAAGGACTTGGTAGGTCTCCCCTGCACTCAGGCTACTTGGATGTTTCCCTTGTAATGCCGTGTCCACAAGAGTTTCTATGTTTGGTAGTGCCTTAGGTTCTGTGTCGATTGTTGAGGAGTGCAACTTAAGCATAAAGTTGGAGCAGATGGCCTGCGCACGCAATAGAGGAGTTGCAGTATCTGTGCCATGACATTTCGGAGGGAGCTTTGTCCAGATAGCTGCTACAGGTCTTCGCCCCTTGGAGACGATGTGACTATTTCGAGAAATGTGTTTTAGAAAGAGTCTCTGCAAAAATGTGCCCATCCCTGTACATGTAGATGACATCATGGTGACTGTAATCCAATTCCTTACCTAGGTACAACAATTTGAAACATAAAAATAATTAATTGAAGTAATGGATTGTATTAATTTGATTATTCGGTTAGCACTAAAAGGCTTAAGTTCGTAACTCATAATTAGTCAATTACACAGTCAACCCTTTCCAATCGATATTTAAAAATAGTTACAATTTCCTTCATTAAACTCATTAAAAAACAATATTTATTGAGTGAAAGACATGTTTAGACATAGTACTGGGTCACAGTAGATATTTAGTATGGATATCTCAACCAGGGTTAACAAATCATTAACATAATAACAATAACATTTCATCTAAGTAATCCAGTATCACCAATCAGGTAGTCCTAATTTATGACAAATTCAAAGGTGATACAATCGGATTGAACTTTATTCCTTAGGGTTTTGGGTAGGTGATTACGGTAAACAGGATTTTTCAACAGGGATGTTCATGAGCAGGACGCAGATAGATCTATATTGGCCTACAATAGAATAATTCGAGGAGAATAACAAGAAAACAACCCCACAGGGTCGAAGATGGCACACTGAATGCTCTTGATTAGACTGCGAAGGTATATTTATCTAATTGAATCGAACTAAAAGTAGCAAGCAAAATAGATTTGTATTTGAATATATTTAGCATATTAAGCCCTGTTTACACGGGCGATTTAAAACGCTTCATATGAAACCACTTGCCTAGATAGACTCACATTTGGCGTGTAAACGCGGATCTGTGGCGTTTTAGGGCTGAATCAATTCGTATGAAACGGTTCATCTATACCACCTCCGGAGGTGGTTTATATGAAGCGATTCAGCTGGTTCCTGGGCGGCGATATTATAAAATAGTATTGCTTGCCAGCTACAGGCAGAGCAGTAACTAATCGCTGGTGCCCGGCAGTGTTAGGGCCCGATTACGCCGAAATCTAGTGAATGCGATCATATTTAACAGAATTACAGACTCAAATAATGAAATTTAATTAAATTAACCTTAAATTCCAAGCGATATTAACGTAGCAGCTACATCGGCGTCGAATCGACATGTGTAAACTAAACAATTAGCAGAGCTTGCCGGCTACAGGCACCTGCTGGTTCCCGGCGCCGACACACTTTCAAACTCCACCGTGTAAACATGCATCTAAAACGCTTCATATGAATCGCTTTGTCTACATCGTTTCACAATTCCCCGTATCAACACGGCTATAGATTGCAAAATCATGTGGTTACATATGACATGTCCAGCCTCTCAACACTTTTTAAATAGCCATGTACACAATGCAGGGCTGCAGGAGTAACTAGGTATCACCCTATCCCAGTCCACCCCAAGTGAAACCCTGGTTAATTACCTAATCATATTCAATGATATTGTACACCACGAAAGTCACAGCTAATCGTTTAATTCAATAATTGAACAGGTAACACGTGTGAACGCATTGCCATTGGTAGTAGGGCCTACTATTAGTAGCTACTCCAAACAGGCTGCCATCAGTGACTCAGTCAGGCTGCATGAAACCTGGCAGGAATTGGCACTGAACCCCCATATCTTTTGTGTGGCAGTGATTGGCTTGTTAAACAGTTACTAACAATATCTAACAATGGCAGAACAGAAGACAGTTTGAACCTCATTTTGAGACAAAACATGTTGAGATACATGTGATAGAAGTGAGGGAAAATTCAAGACAAGATTTCACAGTGACAAAGATATAAATTCCAGGTTCAACACCTATCAATTTGAAGAGGAAGTTTTTGCTATTAAATCTGCATGAAAAATAGTAAATTCATTCACGACACGCAAATCAAGAAGTTGAAGAAGTGAGATCGATTTGGCAACCGGCCAGCTGAAAACACTATTTAAAATGCTCCAAAGTGGATGATGTTTCTGTGACTGATCCCTACTACAAAATAATGCCCTGTCTGTGAGCAGTGAATGCTGTGTTTGTCATGTGTAGTGTATTGAAGACATTGTGGAGGCATACAGCCAAATTTCATGTGTCATGAATGGTAGTTGGAACACTATTTTAGTGTTCAATCGTACATGCAGGTTATAGATACACACAGTTCTAGTTTCTACTGATTCTAGTAATACCAAATTCATCTCTGTATCTTAATTAGAAGCTGAGATGTGGCATTTATTATAATTATATATTTACAGTACCCAAAATTCATAGCATTTATAGTAACGTAATCGATGAGTGTAGATATAATTCCACTGTAGCAGATATATAAATCAAACAGGGAATGTATCTACTTACGTTAAGTACTTGCAAACTCACAAACTGCCACCGCCTTCAACTTTCAAGTAAATACTATTCTGTACAGTGTATTCAAGTTCTCCTTCACCATTATCGGTCAATAGAACGAAAACCATATTGCTTGTTTCTCCTCTACTCACGATAAAACACACACATAGCGAAACCTATATTCGGTGTCCATCTAATTGTCTAATTAATGGTTTATTCTGACGTTGCATAGAGTGTTGTCAACGATTTTTGTTGTTTGACAATTCAAGGAATCTTGAGCTACAACATGCGGCCATAAGACTTAAGAGGTCAAGGTCATTCAGATCTGACTTATGTCCAGGAAAATAACAGGTATATCATTTGACAAAACATAAATATAGTCCACAACAAACTTGTTGTGATTAATTCAGTAAAAAAACTAATACCGGAATTCATCCTAGAAGAAGGGTTAAATTCTCAGGATTTGAATTGAAAGAATCAAGATTATATTTTCCTGACTTTGTGTGGCCGTCGGTCGCCATATTTGTTGTCATTGCCATTCCGAGCCGTCAATACTTTTTTGCAGGGCACACTGGCATAAAGCTTTCTGTCATTTATGCATATTCTACGTAAGTACGTCCACATACATGTAATATGATATTTATGGTCATAAACTGTAGAATATATATCGATAAACGATGCAGATCTACAATGATTTGCATGTTCAAAATCATGTAGTTCGAATGTTTCATGCTTGTTACAGCCTTCTGACGTTCTGTCACCAGACACTGACTGACTGACTGAGACAGTGAGACTGTGTCAGTGCGTTCACCGTACAACCCCTTACTGTTTTAGCTAGGTACCCCACTAAAATTGTCAAATTATTCCAAAAATGCGCGGGCTTATCCTCTCCCCTGATCCTTAAGTTCGTATTCGTAGATTCGTAAGAATCTCAGTAATACGTCAACTTACAAGTTACAGGTAACAGGGATGAAAGATCTCCGCGATTCCGCGGATTTCCGGGATTTTTCAATCCCGTGGCACCATCAGCGTATACTAATATGTGGTGGTGAGACCGCAGCACTATCAGCGTACACTACTAATATTAATAAATGCTTCAATCACTCAGCACTATCAGCGTATACCAATATATATGTAACCCAACTTCCGGGAACTTTCCGCGATTCCCTGACAATGCTAAACCTATGGGAGAATATCAGCATTTCCGCTTTTTTCCCCCGGAGAGCACTTTCATCCCTGAGGTAAGACTTAAGTCTAGACAGTATAACTATCATATTTCATTGTAAGCTCCCATGAATCAAAAGCAAAATGCTTTTTGAATCTTTAAGATATTCCAAAAAGTGAAAAACTGAGTGAGATAAGACATGTCACATGATATGTAACTTATTAGGCACAAGATTCACCTCGTACTGCTGCAGTAGGGGTGCAAACCAACCCTATGTAAAAGCTGTTGAAAATGCGGGTCAAAGAATTGAGAGCCTAATTTCACAATCTAAGAAGCAACAATTATTCTTTACATGTCTTATTGATAGCCCGCTACCTTTGAGTTGAAAAATATAAGATAATATCTAGTTTAATAAGATTTAAAAGTGAAATCGACGGCGTTCTGCAGCCGCCATCTTGTCTTTTTGCATTCTCTCCCATTTCACCAACTTTGTGCCTATACTATAGAAGTATCCATTTGATACTGCCATTACTGGAGGCAAGCATTCTACTCTCTGTCCCATAGTAAAGCTATTTTCGCCCATATTTAGACTACGTTGTCGTTCACCCGTGTACTGCGAGTACCGGGTGAATCCTTTATCTAGTAACTTATGTGCATTTCCCATTTTAAGGTTGTTGAATTTCAGATCTTTTGTATTAGGTAATGCATTAGAGAAGTGCCTTATTTAGGACTGTTAAATAGACCAATTATAAGAACATTTCTTTGTAGTTTCTTTATTAATGATCAGATCATGATAAAACTTCACACCAAGGTTCTTCTTCGTATGGCAAATCACCCCAGCTTATCAAAACTGATAACAAAAAAATTAGATCACAGCAAAGTGTAGGTTTCCATGGCAACCATAATACAATCACTCCTACCTACAATATGAGTCAACTGTAGCTTTAAAAAAATAATGGTCAGATCCTGATGAAATTTCACATCAAGGTTCTTATTGGTCTGGCAAATCACCTCAGCTTATCAAAATTGATATAACAAAATTAGATCACAGAAAGATGTAGGTTTCCATGGCAACGATAATACAATCATGCCCACAACTGTAGTTTCTTTATTAATGGTTTGATCCTGATCAAACATGATACCAAGGTTCTTCTTGCTATGGGAAATCATCCCAGCTTATCAAAACTGATATAAAAAAATTATATCACAGAAAAATGTGGGTTTCCATGGCAATCGTTATACAAAACTGCCTGACACCTACAATACCCCGGCCAGGTTGCGATTCCAGTTGTAGTCATTGTTGTCCTGGCAGTCTTCCCTCAGAATTTTGCATGCCTTTCAAGCGTCATACAACAATGAAAATAGTCGGGTGGGGTGCCTTTTCCTGACTCTACTCTGCCTGAGATGAGGTCGCAAAAAGTTGTACAAGTTTATTGGTCAGGCGATAGTGGCGCCCCCGGCGGATTGTGGGGTACTTACCTACCTTAGCAGTAACAATCGATGACCATCCCATGACAATGAACTTTCTTGCTCCTCTTGTATTGGTTCAGGAAGAATAACAACAATGCACATCTACGTATCCTCTTGAATTTGAAAGACTAAGCAAATAATCATGATAATTGTCATGTTCATAATTAGCCTATTATAAAAGACATAATGAGAATTCCAGTCATGAACTTCTTATAACTTTATATCGTAATAATTGATGATAATATATGAAGCGTCTAACGATGATGATGAGTCAATCACCAATGCTTCTGGATTGGAACTAAACCTTAGCTTTGAGCAATGACATTGCTGACTGTCACTAATGAGTAATCACTGTAATGCCATAATTAGTAATAATATATATATCGATGAAGAATCGGAAATATATCCTCAGGCATAATCTTACTTGTGTAATATACACACTAGATACCCTCCTAAAATTTTCAAATGGGTCCAAACATGCAAATTACAATTTCACTGGAAGCTCCAATGAATCAAAAGCAATATGCTTTTTGAATTTCTTAAATATTCCAAAATTTTAGCGAGATATATATGCAGTTGAAAGTTGTTGAATTTCAGATCTTTTGTATTAGCTAATGCATTAGGGAAGTGCCTTATTAAGGAGTAGTAAATAGGCCTGCTAAATAGCAAGAGTGTCATAATGTAGCGAAAGCTACCTTAAAATTCAGAAAGCTGGGTATCTGTTCCTGTTGGATTTTGATGAGACAAAAACTAGAATCTGTCAAAATTAGTGTGCTTCAAAATGGTACCATTCGTATCCTATTTTGAACAGAGCTAATATTTGAAATCCGTATTTCAGTGCGCAATGAAAAACGGAATGCTGAAAAGTGACAGGGTGACTTTAGTAGCAGATTTCCAAGTCCTTACAATAAAGGGAGCCATGTTATACTTATAGTGTGATCATTTCTAGGAAGGAAAAATGCTAAGGATTCACATTCTGGAGGTTAGAATTGCATTCAATAACTCCTTTCCATTGAATTTCACCTCGTAAGACTTAAAGAGCATATAAAATGCCTTTCAAACGTCACACAAAAATGAAAGTAGTATCTATGGTTGCTCTATCCAATGGTGTTTCAAAATCGGAGGGAAAAACAATGGCACTGAGCATGTGCATTGGGTGAAGTGCCTTTTTTGCAATGCACTCTGCCACTGATGAGGTCGCAAAAAGTTGTACCGGTCAGATTGGTTCGGCGATAGTGGTGCCGCGGGCGGATTGGAGGGTACCTATACATACTAATAAAATGCTATAGTTGAGTTTAGTAATGCTAACCTTAAAATACACATTTTCACACTGGCCACTACTATAACAAACCTTAGCCTTAGGCCTTAGCAAACACGATGCAACTAGCAGTAATAAGATTTGTCTTGCAGAGACGGGAATGGCTTGCACCATTGAGAAGGTGTTAGCAGATGCCAGACTGCTGGTAAACCGCCTGCGTGACCACGACAGCCAGGCCGAGTCGCTTATTGAGCAGGCGCAGACACTCAACAACCGGGTTGATGCCATGAAGCAGGTACGCGCCATCAACTCATTGCAAAATTGCTTAGCATACACATAATGCAAGATCTCTTACAGTTTGTTTTGTTTATGAAGCTAGTCACACAAAATGCAACATCTTTTATTTGATTAGAAGCTTACACTTACAGTAAAACCTCTCTAAATAGACCCACCTTGGGACCGACTTAAGTGGTCCATTTAGGGAGGTGGTCGGTTTAAAGAGTTAGAATATGGTTACAATGGTATTGTTGGGACCCAAATAAAACGATCGATATAAAGGAGTGGTCGATCTGTGGAGGTGAGAGGTTAAAGAGGTTTTTCAGTATATATTTTTATTTCCACATTTTCTGCCTTTTTTTCTGTTCGAGAAACTAGTCACACAAAATGTAATATCTCTTTGTTTTGATTAAAGCCTATTATATTTATTTTTTCATTTAAAAAAAATGTGTAGAAAACTCTCTGTTCTTGCTTATTTGACCTTTCCCCAGCCTTCATAGCACATATCTTGAATAGCAATATAGTTTCCAGATGTTGATAAATTTGGTGCCGATTAATGATAATATTAGGATGTATGATATTAGATTAAGTGCTTTTTAAAGCACTCAAATGAAAATAACTATGTGCGGATGGGTGATTGTTCCTCTCTCTATGTGGGTTTGTTATCCTGCCTCTTGCTTTTTATGTTAAAACTATACATACCTTCATTGTTATTTTGTATGCTTGTTTACACTTCGCATCTTACACAGTCAATCGAGTATTCCAATTGAATAAACATCTTAAACATGTCCTGGAATTTTGCACTGGAAGGCCTGGGAAAGTCCTGGAATTTGGTATGTCAAAATGGGTATGAACCCTCTTTTAAAAAGGCCTTTGGTTGCTGATGATCTGTTTGAACCCTGTTGGCGGTTGTTGCTACCCACAGTATCAAGAAGACCTGAATGAACTGAATGAGATCGCTCGACACAGACCGCGGTCCTCTCTCATCATGAACCTTGCGCAGGAGAACACACAGATCCGAGAGCTTCAGGTGCAGTTTGTTTTGTGCCCAGTGAAATCTAAAGACATGCCGTAACTTAATCGAATGTTGGAAAAGATGTTTCCTAGATATAAAGAACATGGTTACATAAACTGTTAAAACCATAATTACAATAATTTTTTTTACCAAAACAATTACCTACATTTAATCCTACATGTCCAGTTTAGATAGTGGTGAAGTTGGTAAATATTTGTTGCTGCATAGAAAGGATATTAAGTCAATTAAACTTGTTTTTTAACCTACCACGTGTGAAGGTCATATAAGTCTGTAATGTTCAGTATTTCGCCATTTTTAATCAAGTTACTCCACACTGTAGTAAAGGAAATTAGATAACCATGATCAACTTAATATATTTCTTTTTAAAATATGGTCGGAACCATACCATCAAAACCATCGGATTATGCAGCTGTTTTCAACACATTCAAATTAGTCAATGTTATGACCATTCATAATAAATTATGCTGTTTTGTGTTCAATCGGGGCGAAAGCTCTATAGGAGTGAATTCCCCTCCCCTCCCCTCCCCCCCCCCCTCCCCTCCATAGATCTGGAAATCATCACTATGATTCAGCATCTATGATCAGGCTCAGCTTTTCAGAATTGACACTTCCCCATAGCCAACTTTTCGCCTTCCGCCAGTCCCCATTCGGTACAGCATCGATGACCTAACTTGGTGTCTGCAGGCTGAGAACCGTGACCTGCGACTGTCGCTGGAGGAACATCAGAACGCTCTTGGCCTCATCATGACCAAGTACCGGGAGCAAATGGTGAAGCTCATGCTTGCTAACAAGCTGGACGGGAAAGCCATCAACTTGGACCAGAGCGCTGTGAGTTGGACTTTCTGTTCTCATCTCTTTACCGAGTTCCATGTAGTAGCACTAGCAGGCGACGGTGGGAAGGGTGATAGATCAAATCATTTCGAGTTCCTAATTCACCGCAAAATAGGCTTTGAAAATGTATGCCCCGCTTTGAATTTTGATGGCGGACACAGAATGGTAGTAACCGAACAGTGGGGTGGCACTGCATTTGGTATTGTTTTGTGCATAGCTGTGTCCACATGTACCCATCCTGGTGTATGTACAAGTGCTTTGCTTTGTGCACTGTTAACACGGAGATTTTATTTAATCATTTCACATGGGGCGAGTTGTCACTTTTTGTGTGTAGGTAATTTTGTTCCTCCAAGTGTAATATATAAATTATTGTTGTAGTATTTTTTTTAAACCCAAATCGAATTAAATTTGACGTGTTAAATGTTATTCGGCCACCATGTGTTCATGTGTGTGAGATATACGTTTTATGTGGTGTGGGTTATTAGCTACTTTACTTCGAAAAAGTGTGTACCTGATATAGTTAGGAAATGTAGACTGAATTATATAAAGTATGTGGGGGGCTGGTTTGTACTGGGAAGCGTTATGAAAGTATTTTTTTGTTTTAGGATTCAGAATGGGACAATACCATCTCTTTTTTCTTCTTTTTTTTCTCTCCATTTTTTGTTTTGATTATGAAATACAGGTATTTCACTGCTCTTAATATTTATCTAATTATAATGTTTACCCTCACACACATGTGAATTTATTTAATTTGTTTCTGTTTTAAATAATTTTAATTCACCCTAAGATCACGTGCTCATTCAACACATGCTTATGTCTTGGTACACCACAGGTCCCTAGTCATACGATGCAGGTAACAGATTTAGCTATGTATTTTCCCTATCCATTCTGTTCCATTCAGATTAGCTTTCCTTATGGAAGTAATGTTAATTTGATCCATACTATCGTTGCTACATTGAATTGAATGACTGAGACAGTTTTATTCTGAGGTTGTCTGATTCTTGCTGAATTAGCACACCATTCATTTTCTATCAGATATTTCATTCTAGTTTAATTATTGCGAAGAAAGCTGAAATAAACTTTTAAGCAAAAAAAACAAACAACCCACTCCACACGCATAAAAATTCAATGAAGCAGTAATCTTTCTCTAAGGATCTATGTAGTTATTGACAAGAATTAGAATTAGCTTTTTACGTTCAGGCACAAGTGATGGGGCAGTCTAATGAATATTCAGACGGGATGGCCAAATGAGTTGCGCGCCCGCTTCTCATGTGGCAGATCATGGAATTCAAACCCTGGCCGAGTCAAACTAATGACTTAAATGTATACTTGTTGCTAACTAGCCTGGTGCTCAGTTAATAATAGGATAGGGCAAGGAGGAGAGGATTATGGAAGAACAATTACTGGCGATTGAAATTTTCCCCTCTTAAAGTTGCATCGTCCGATGGTTTTGAGTTTTTGTCATTTTCTAAGATAAATATACTAGGTTGATCGTTATAATCTACCTTATTTTAGTTTGAAGTAATTTAGACTTAAAATGTCTAACTTGGGAGATATTTGAAGTGTAAACATGCCAAATTAATGTTGGCATGCTTGTCAAAACTGACCCGATAGGCTTCAGTATTAAAAGGTTCTATTAAATTGACTTAGTATGCCTTTCTATGTAGCAAAAAATGCTTAATAAGTGCAGTAGTATTCAAGTTGGATATGTGCGTTCAAATCTAGATAAGTATTTTGGTTTCGACAATTTGGTGCTTTTATAGGACTGCGAATGTAATAGAAAAAAAGGAGCGGGGACAGAGTTGAGTAGTTGGAACTCCTTCCATGGAAGCCCAGAAAAAAAGTTTGCGAGGGGGGGGGGGGCGCTGTGGGAAGCAAGACAGAAAAGGCACACAAGCATGCCTGGGTTTATGTCCATCTGCATGTCAGTCTTAAGCCAGGTTTGTTTAGTCCTTTGGTCGTCCTCTGTTTAGTGCTGTATGGTGAGTGGAGGGTCGGGGGGGGGTGCCTTATTGTTCTTATTTAATGCTGGTCGTATCAAGAGCGTATTAAATTTGTTTGCTCATGATACCATCGCTCTTGTAATTCGATTTTGTTTTCTTTCTTAAAAAAACTAAAACAAACAACCAACTCTTCACCAAGACTGTGATTCTAGTTTACAAAATTGCTGCAGTCTGGTAGTCAGCTCGAAACCGTGGCTTAGCTTCATTTTCAAAATTCAGTCCTCTCCCCCACCCCACTCCCCACTCCCATACATGCACATCTAGTTGTGTGCCACCGCTATATAACTTGTTAGGTAGTTGTTATTGGTCTGGGCAAATGTGCTCAGTGAATCTGTAGTAATACATATCATGGATACGAGCGTCACTGTGTGTGTGTGTGCCTGTGTGTGTGCGTGCGTGCGTGCCTGCGTGCGTGCGATCAAGCCACAGAGAGACACAGAGAAAGAAAGAGACAGATTCGGGATGGTGCTACTTTACATAATGGTGGAGATTAACTTCATGCACATCTAGCCATCGCTTGTATTGACGTAGCTGTGACTATTCTTTCGTGTGGTGTTTTATGTTTTAACAAATAGAACTAGTCCTTTCTTTCTCTCCGCTCTGCTTTCTCCTATCTCTTCTCCCCTTCCCTGCCATATTATGCCTACTCCTACTCGTCCTTCTCCTTCTCCTACTCCTCCTTCTCCTCCTCCTCCTTCTCCTCCTCCTCCTCCTCCTCCTCCTCCTCCTCCTCCTCCTTCTCCTTCTCCTTCTCCTACTCCTCCCCTCCTCATGTCCTCCCCTCCGGTTCTCTCCGGCCCTCTCATGGTCTCCTGTCCTGTCCTGTCCTGTCCTGTCCCCTTCCCCTTTCCAGTTCCCCTTCGCCTTCCCCCTCCCCTCCCTTCCCCTCACCTCACTCCTCTTCTCTCCTCTCTTCCTCGACATTAGATTTATACTGCATAACTATAATCCGAACCATTGCTTTAGCAGGTTCAGCTTTTCCATCTCGATATTTCCCTGATTAAACCTTTTGATTTCTCTCAGTACGACATCAATACATGTTGTTGATGAACTAACATCATCCTGCCTCCGCTTCTTAAGATTAAAAAAAGAAATCATTCTTTGTATGCATTAAACCATGAGCTAACTGGATAGAATTACTTACCGTCACAAATTGCATGTCTTATTTTTATCCATTAATATTGTTTAACATTTTAAAAATAATTTTGATGAAATCACATTGAATAATGTGATTACATATACTCTGTGTTATGCACTCTTTTATCTGTGTTTACTGTCAGCTTGTTTAATATTTCAATATGGTGTGATTTCGAAAATCTATTGAAATTGATGTGACTTTATGCAAGGTTTGACCTTTTTCTTACATTACCTAATTTGTTTTTAAATTTAAAAAAAGGGAAGTAATGGAAGTGACCTTTTTGACCATGTGCTATGGTTCCCTTTGGTGAGCGTCAGCTGTGACTATTGATGCTTTGTGAAGGGAAGCAGTTGGTATTAACACTCCCACCATCCAGTTTACAGCATGTCTGTAGTAGATCATCATGGCATCATACATAATTCTAATATTTGCAATATTAACTGTACAATAGTTTTATTTAACAACTTGGTATTCGTCAAGGCAGTTTAGCTTGCTGACAATATAGAGTTTTATTTCAGTGCGTTTAAGCTTATTATAGAGTATTTGCACACCATTTTGCTGCGAAAATTATTAATTGAGTTTTAGAATGTACCGGAAACGATTCTACTAGCTATGGAAAACCATTAATGTCCGTATATCAGCATCCTTATTACAACACCAGTACCTCGGTAAGACGGGAGGCATCCTTCGCCCACTTATACCAGGGTGATATTTCAAGGATGAGAATTTCACGCCAATTTGCAAGAAAGTAAAAAAAAGAAAAAGGGAAAAACCATTGGACTATGCAACTTTAAAGTACTTAATGAAGACAGCTCTACAAAACCCTCTGCTTGGCAATAAAGTACCATTACGAGTGATAAGAAATCCACTAATGAAACATGAAAAATGTAGCTAGCACCATTGGCTTTTGGTATGTTGCTGGAATGACGCTCCATGAATTCCTCATTTTGTTGGTTCTTGTTTACTTACTGACTTCTGATACCACCCGCCTAACCTGCAAATTACTTTTACTGTTTCCATTGTATTGATATATTACTGTTTCCATTGCATTTATATATATGCGTGTATATATATATATATATGTGTGTGTTACTCTCCTCAAACCTGGTCATCCTAGGATGGGATGTTAAAACATCAATAATAAGAGTTATACTTATTCATTGTCAATATACTTGTCATATTCCTGTTCAAATTTGATGCCAGACATAAAGGAATTGAAATAGTTACATGTGTATTTTGTGGTGAAGTGTTCTAGTGCCAAAAAACACATTTCACGAGCAGCCATTTGTGACATGACCCATGGGACTTGGTGGGATGTTTACAAACATTGTGTAATGCATTGATTTGTCATACAAAGCAAAAGGAAGTATTTATTAACATGTATGCATGCTTAAATATAAAAAAGTTCATTTTGTTGTCCTAAAAAATTACAACATAAATCTGGGTCACACACGCAACCTGTGGTGTCCGGATGCCACACGATCATTATATCTGAGTACTAACTCAACAAAGCACAGCTGTGAACTACTTTCGTTTTTGTCAATATAGACACTAGATATTTCTGGACATTGGGACACGATTAATGTGTTCCTCAGCAGGAATTTATGGAATTCTGCACACCTTTTTATTAAAGTGACTGTGTGGTGTTGGCGTTATGTGGAAGCGGAGAGACGCCCTTTGTTACCTGCCAGGTGACATACTTAATCACCGATCACACAATTACTTTTTATCTCATCAATTGTTATTTTACATATATATAAAGAGGAGATATCCAGCTTTCATTTGCAACCAAACATGCTAACAATTTAAATATTAGATTTTCATCCTCCATGTCACACTGCTGACCAGGTTTGGGGAGAGTGGCTCGTATATATACATATACAGGTATTCACAAATATATGCATACCAATAATATATACATACATACATACATACATACATACATACATACATACATACATACATACATACATACATACATACATACATACATACATACATACATACATACATACATACATACATACACACACACACACGCACGCACACACACACACACACACACTTACATGTGTATATATTGTATCAGCTGTGAATATAGGGTGTAATGTCCTAGCCGTGTTGTACTTTTTTCTTTTTTTCTCACCAAAAATGTAGATAGAAAAAAATGATGTGTTGTACACTAGACAATTTGGTTTATTTCGTTCAAGGAGATCGAGGCGAAGATGGATAAGATTGTGGAGATGGCGGCGGTGATGCAGCAGGCCATCTCGATAGATGAGCAGGCGTCTGTGCGTGACGACCAGGTGATCAAGCAGCTGCGCCTGGAGAATGAGACGCTGCGTGAGCTGCTCCACATCAGCTCCGCCAACAACCTGCGGCTCGAACCCACCGAAGACACTGCCGTAAGATTGTTTGCCTTCTCGCAGTAAGCCTCAAGAGCACAGTGGCTGAATTTGTAGATTGAATGATTTCCATGCGGAAGATCGGGAGTTTGATTACCGGTCGAGTCAATGACTTACAAAATAGATACTTGTTGCTACCTAGCCTGGCGCTCAGCATTACTAGGATACGGCAAGGACTTGTTGGCTCAATATCTGGATGATGTGACTCAGTGCGAAATCAGGTCATGGTGCTGGTGGCCTGGTGTCCCAGTGGGGCAATGCTATAAAGTCACTGGCCGTAATCGATTAACACGACCCGGGCGACTCCGGTCACCCGAGTCGTCAGATTTTCAAATCGAACACCGCAAGTGGAGTCGGGAAATACATGTGCCATGTGCAAAACGACCCGACCCCAGTAACCCACCTCTTGGCTGGGGTTTGCGAGGAGCGATGACGTCACATCTGTGCTGATAGTACAGGTCCTACGTGTTGTTTTAATGCTTTTTTGTTAATAACCGAGATTGTCAGCTTCTACAATCATAAAATACTTTAAATCCTATTTTGCTAAATATTAAGTTTTAGATTAAGCCACCATTTTTTCCACCCCGAGCGTATTCGTTTATTCAACCCGAGTTTGTAGGATGTGCGCATGCGCCAAAAAGTGGCTCGGGTGACCCGAGTTGATTAATCGATTACGCCCCTATGAGTGTGCAATGTCACCAGTTGGTTTCGCTATATTGTCACAGAGTTGGTGAAAAGGCAGAGAATGCAAAAAGACAAGATGGCGAGCATAGATGTTCTCGCTTCGAGTTTTAAAGTCTATGTTATTTGATCTACATTATTTAATTAATTCTTCCTTTAAAAGTATCGGGTAAATATGAAGAGTTCTGTGAAGAATATATTTTGCTTCTTAGATTAAGAAACTTGAAGGGACCATAGAAATTTGTTTGGATTAACCGATTATTGGTTTCACCAAGCTTTTGCTTCGACTTTGACTTGGCTTTGGCAAAAACGCGGGTGTATTATGCATGTAATATACAATCTATGTGGAAACTTTGATTTTTGTTTGTTATGTATATACAGTATAATCCCGTTAAACCTAGATAAAAGATTCACCCGGTACTTGTAGTACACGGGTGAAGACCAGCCTTATATAAAAACGGTCGAAAAATCGGGCTAATGAAATGAGTGTTTATGAGAGCCTAATTTCACAATCTAAGATGCAACATTTATTCTTTGTATATGTCTTCATATTTACCCGCTACTTTTGAGTTGGAAAATATAATAAAACATATACTTCAATACAATTTAAAAGTGAAATCTATGGCGTTCTCTGGCCGCCATCTTGTCTTTTTGCATTCTCTCCCATTTCACCAACTCTGTGCTGATATAAGTTACCATTTGACACTGCTGCCAGGCATTCTACTTCTTGTTCCATACGAAAGCTATTTTCGCCCGTATTTAGACTACGTTGTCGTTCACCCCTGTTCTGGAAGTATGGGGTGAATCTTTTATCTACGACTAGGTTAAACCCTGCTCGGTTAACCCAAACGATCGGTTAATCCAAACGTTTTTCGGCGGCCTGGCAAAATACTACCATTTATCATATACCCCGTTAAACCGTATAGTGAATTAGCGCAAAGTAAATTAGCGCTATACCGGGCATGCCTGTGTGTGTATATGTGTGTATGTATATGTGTTGCTACCTTGTCGTGGTGGGGAGGCTTGTGTGCCTCCGTGACCATGAGAGCTATACCGGCGGGGGCTAGCCCCCTGGCAGGTTTAACCAAGCCGGGCAGGACTCATGGTAGAGGAGCAGCAACTGGTCCTCCAGGTTGGGGGTTGGGCGTGGGGCCAACAACCCCACCCCGGAAAAAAGAACAATGTTACAGAATCACGAACAAGAAACTCAAGGCCCAGTACCGGGAAAACTGGAGAGCCCTTGTTCGTGGCCTATGCCCAAAGTTGGGCGGTAGGCGACACGTTCATCTACGACACGGCTGAGGAGGTGTTTGTGTGGGTGTGCGCTGACACCACGAGTGAAGAAGAAGAATATGTCTGTATGTATATGTCTGTATGTGTGCGTGTGTGCATGTCTACTAAGTAAGCTGCGCTATTTGCAGGTGCAGACATCGATGAACAGGCCAGAGACTGACGAGGCTGAGACCAGTGACTGCGACACCAGCAGTGACATGAACGACACTGTTATCGAAGCGGCGGCGCCAAGAACTAAACCTGCAGATCCAGCCAACGCATGAGCACAGCCATCGGCAGCAGGCAGCATACACTAGCAGTCTCATCTGTTGGGTGGGTGGTTGGATAGCAGAGGACTGTGACTAGGAGCAGGAGCAAGGTGTGAATATTTAGCCATTTCAAAGGCGTGCTGTAGGGTTTGTGTATGGATTATCAGGATACAGTGTAGTTAAAACAGAAGCGGCAGATGTAGGGGTTTTTAGGGGTTTAACAAAAAAAGAATATGAAGAATTTTTATGTTTAAGCAAACAAACAAAGTGTAGTAAAACAGAAGGGGCAAACAAACGCTAGCGTTATTTTAACAGAATTAAGAATTTTTGGAGCCTTTTAAACACACGAAAAAGTATAGTAAAACAGAGGAGCAGACGTTGGAATGTTATTTAAACGAAATTGTTTTAAGAAAAAGTCTGGTAAAGCAAGAGTTAGCACTTTGTCACTGTTTCTTTCTTTTATACTTAAAAAAAAAAAGGAAACATGTATTTAAAGGATAGTAGCTAAACAAAATGGGTATCATAATTATATGGATTTCCTTCATTTTCTTCCAAATAAAACAAAAAAAAGGCATGTTAGGCATTTTATTAGTTTGTAGCACCCCTGTGCGTTACTATGGACAAAATGGTATGGAAGTGGGCCTTTTTGGTTTAAAATCGCTTTTTGAAAAGAAATCCATTAGATAGTGCCCCAGAACATAGATTTGCATACAGAGCTTATATTCATACGGAGGTGCCAACCATTACGATTTATGCGGAATCGTTACGATTTTCTGCCTTTCATCACGCCCATACTCTGAAACATGGTAAATCCATCTTTTTTCCACCCTTATATATATATGTCGATATGTATTATTATATATATTATATATCTACACACATATACATATGGGAGTGACTAAGCATGAGAGTGACTAAATGCTTATGTACATATGTTGTAAAAGTGTTTTTTTGCAAATGAAGGGAAACATGACTGACGACTAGAGCAGGCCTCGAACACACATTTCTGCCATTATGGGGATAAGGTCCTAACCATTAGGCTCTCTAGGCCACACATCCCAATTGGAAATGTGCTATGTAAGTTCGCGATTAACCCAATCCGAAGATTACGCTTTCCAATTTTCAAATGTTGGCAGCTATGCAAATATAATGTCTTTTAATGACGTATGCATATAAAGGAATCTGGAAACAATCACTTAAAGTAGTATAACCCACTTTTGTTTGTTGGGGCTTTATGTCCTAACAACATCTGAGGTAATATCAGGACGTGTACCGACTTGTGACTGCACACTCATGGTGACTTTATAGTGCTGCCCCACTAAAAGATCGGGCTGCCGGTTCCATGACCCAATAAATCTCCCACTCAGTCTGATTATCCTAATACTAAGCTAACCAGCCCTTTCCTTATCCTAATAATGTCAAGCATCAAGCTAGGTAGCGACGAGTATCAATTTTATAAGCTATTAGTTTGATTCGGTTGGGGTTCAAACCCTCGACCTTCCGCGTGGGAAGCCAGTCAGCGCTGTTAATGATTAGGCCGCCCCCATCCGATGTACGTTATTCGATGGTACTCTATAGTTGGTTAAACCAAACTAAAACGCTTGCCTAGATTTGATCCTGTATAACCAACTTAGATACTTATTAAACATATATTGCCACTCAGGATTATGAAGACATTTTAATAGAACCTGTCACTGCTGCAAGTCCTACAAGTCTACAATGCTCAGCATTTTTAGTGTGCACGACACATTTATTTAGCATAATTTCTTTTACTATATTTTACTTTCAAAGTTCGGCGTTTTAAATAAAGGAAATTTTGTCCCGACTAATGTAAAATACATTATAACGATCAAATGAATTATATTTATTGGGAATAAAATATGGCAGTAATTCAAAACCATCAGATTATGCAACCTTAAGTAGATTTTGTGGGGTGGTATATATATATTCCTATATATATATAAATATAGTATATATACATTGTGTACATATGTATATATACTATATGTTCACATATACATGCATAAATATATGTCTTATAGATATACACACATAAAATATGTATATATAAGCAAACGCAATTAGGCTAGCACCAATGTATAATTTTGATGCTGTCAATTTTTGTAGAGAAGAAAGCGAAAAGCCCCTTGTATAAGACACCATTGTCTGTGAGAAGTGTTGCTGGTGTGATGCTCTATCTCTAGCCTGCTGTGTCTCTGGTTAGTTGCAGACCAGGGCGTTGATCCAGCTCCTGGTAACCTGGCCCTGTTTAACACATACAGCAATTACTATTTAGTGTCGGCCACCTGATGGAGCTGCCCTGGTTCTATTGTCCTGCCAACCCAGGCGGCAAAGCTGGGTTAAGAGGGCAGTGAAGTAATTTACCGCACAGGTCTACAGCTAGTTATTAGTAGCAGGTACTCCAAACTGATACTTTTATAATATTACATTTTTTAAATTATATATATTTCTTTTCATGGAGTTAATTTGCAACTGGTACAGTTAGAATGATCTTCCCATTCTGATTACAAATATATATCATAAAAGTAAATCGGGCCATTAGTCCCTGAGTTATGATTTTTTCAATATTTGATTTTTGCAATCGTGATTCATGATTTTGCAAATTCTTAAATCCTGATGTTTGAGGCTGCCTGCTAAAGGCAAATTACATTTTAATTATGCTATTATTTTTTAAGCTCATTATTTCTAGTTCAAATTCTCAACCTTTTCAATTTCTCAACCGTTTACAGATCCTACAAATAAATATTTCTTTTAGAAATTTGACATCAAACAATACAAATTATATGAAATTTCACTAGATATCCTTAAAAAAAAGATATTTGGGAAAAAATGTATTATGTCTGGTTCTATTTGAGATATTAACTTGGTGTTTGTACCAAGATGATCAGAATGAAACTACTGTGTGATTACACTATGTTTAAGCTGTATCCACATGTAAGAAAATCTTTTAAAAATTGCTTGCTAAAATTCGCATACCCTTCCTATGGTTAAATGGAAACTGCTGAGCAAGAATGCTTATTGGTGGTTGGCAATCCACACACTTCGATAAAGAAAGAATTAAGACAAAATTGTATGAAAGATATTTGGTAAAATCAGATTCTACAATTGTTCTAACATTTTCAAACCTTTGTTTCTTTTACTTTCCCCGCCAGAAGTCGGGCCATACTGGACACAAAACTAAAGCTAGTGACCTCTACTTCACCATGAAAGTAATTTTGAGCTCTGACTCACTCGCAACAAGCAACGTTCAAAGAGGGATAGTGTGCTGAGAGCAAGTGCTCCTATCTTTCGAGCGGCCAGTCAAAATTAGCACCCAGTCTGTTTTGGAGCACCTACTACTAGTAATAAAAGTTAACTCCTAGTGAAAGGGTGGACACACAAACTCGGGTTGAGGTACTGCCGAGGTAGAGACAGACTCAGACACACAGAAAGTAGCGCAGGAAGTAGGCAGGCGTTGTGAACTGAACATGTCCATGAATTCCGTGTGTGACCTATTCTTATAGTTACTGATTGACAGAGGAAGACTAGTGACAACCAAGGACATTGTGTAAATAATGATAGGGTGCTGCTTAATGAGGACCTTTTATGAGCCATTTCTCTCGCTATACACTCGGTGGCAGCACCCGTTCCCAGTCCAAGTCGGCCATCATGGTTGGATAGAAGGTAGATAAAAGATTCACCCGGTACTTAATACGGGCGAAAATAGCTTTAGTATGGAACATGAAGTAGAAACTGTGGTTCCATGATCAAATGGCTACATATATTGGCACATATTTGGTGAAATGGGAGAGAATGCAAAAAGACAAGATGGCGGCCAGAGAACGCCGTTGATTTCACTTTTAAATTGCATTAAATTATGTTTTATTATATTTTCCAACTCAAAAGTAGCGGGTAAATATGAAGACACCTACAAAGAATAAATGTTGCTTCTTAGATTGTGAAATTAGGCTCTCATTTCATTAACCCGCTTTTTCGACCGTTTTTATATAAGGCTGTTATTCACCCGTGTACTGCGAGTACCGGGTGAATCCTTAATCTAGATAGAAGGGTGTAGGGGTGTGTGTGTGCTGGTGGTGCAGGTGTGTGGGGGGGGGGGGGGGGTGCGGTGGTGGGGTGGGGGTGTGGTATGTGGTGGGGGGTTTAGGGATGTGGTGGGGGTGTAGATGTGTGTGTGGTGGTGTAGGTGTGTGGGGGTGATTTGTGGTGGAGTGTAGGTGTGTGTGGTTAGGGTGTAGGTGTGTGTGGTGAGAGTGTAGGTCTGTGTGTGGTGATGATGTAGGTGTGTGTGGTGTAGGTGTGGTGTGTGTGGTGGTTGTAGGTGTGTTGTGGGGGTGTAGGTGTGTGGTGGGGTGTAAGTGTGTGGTGAGGGTTTAGGTGTGTGGTGGGGGTGTAAGGGGTACTGGGGGTATAGGTGTGTGTCATGGGTGTAGGGGGTATAGGTGTGTGTTGTGGGGGTTTAGGGCTGTGGTGGGGTTGTAGGTGTGTGGTGGGGGTTTAGGGATGCTAAAGATTGTGAGGTGCCGCTCTGCAAGACACCCCTACACCTCCACCACAAACCACCTACACCCCCACCACACACACCGTCAACCCCCACCACACACACCTACACCCACACCACTCACACCTACACCCCCACCACATCCCTAATCCCCCACCACACCCATACACCTCACCACACCCATACACCCCACCACACCCACTCACCACCCCATACCACACACCCCTACATCCCCATACACCCCCACTACGCACACCAACATCCTCACCACACCGCTACACCTCCACAACACACCCACCACACAAACATACACCCCCACCACACCCCCTAAATCCACACACACCCCCACCACACACCAAAATCCTCACCACACCCATACACCTCCACCACACAAACATACTCCCCCACCACACACACCATACACCTACACCCACCCTACCATACACACTCACCACACACCAGAGCATACAGAGACGGCATGGTACACCATCTGACGAGAGAGTCATGCAAACTGAAAGGTCCCCATTGTTACAACTACTTTTACTGCGACTTGTTTGCTTTTTTGAGGGGTTACTTTTGTTGTTGTCACGTGTTGGTGACAAATGCGTGAAAACATAAGGCATGAATTTACTGATCGCTTTTGTGAGTTAATGATTTTAGTCTGTCAGGTTTAGAAAACACCACATAGTCTTCAGCTGCCAAGCCTACCTAATATGAACATTGTGTCGTCCGGACTTCAGTTGTTTTTTTGAAGAAGTTAACTTTTAACTTGCCGGGAAAATGTTTCATTGTGATGCTGCTACAAGTTTGACAAAGTAATAAACTAGAAAGAACATTGGCTGTACTATTGTATAAGAACATTAAGTTTACTGCCTTGACTATGTAAACAAAAATTACCGTATATCCACGTGTAAAAGTACAAATAAATTTAATTAAACGATTTTATTTTTAAACACCTAGAATGAAGTGGGTCGACTACGACATAAATACTGCTTTGGAAGCGGTGAAATTCATGATTTGTATGAGTAAAAAATGAATAAAACCATAAACAACAAAAGGAAGAAGAATTATGACCACTATCGAATATTTATGTACAAAATAGCTCCATTCTGCATTCTATGGTAGAACGGTACTGTCATGACGTATTCCAGTTACCAGTACCGTACAGTGTATGTACCATATATACATAGTTGTGTACTTTATCTGTAAACTTTAACTACTTAAATTCAAGACTGTTTTATAACTGTCATTTCTATGTACAATTAATACTTTGACCCACAAATATTGGCCTGTTATTGGTCAAATACTATGGTTGACTTTTACACAAGGTCTATGGAAAATTCCAAATTGTTGGCCAGGAATACATCATATCGACTTTTACTCGGGTATATAATTGGCTTGCCGATAAATACTTTCATAAAATACCAATTGATCGTGAGAATATAGCACTTGTACAACAAATTGGTCAATTTGAGTGCAATGGTGATGGTAGTATAGTGAGGTGCACTCAACTCCGCAGGTGAAATGCCACATACACATGTAGGCATGGACAAGTAAATTGCATTAGGGAGCCTAGATAGTCACATGGTTAAGACTAGCCCTGGAGTGGCAGAAGTGTTGGTTCGAATACAACTTTAGGGGCAATATTTCTCTTCAACGTTAGTTCCATGGCCAGGATGCTATACAAGCTACATGTTGTATAATGTTAAACTATTACTTTATGTCCCCGAAGTGCGCTACCTCGATATTTGTATTGTAGGTATGAGATCTTGCGGCTGACAATTCCCGGGTTGGTGAGTGTAGTGAGGTGCACTGACCTCCCCAGGTGAAATACCACATACACATGTAGGTGTGGGTAGGCTGATTGCATCAGGGCTCCTAGATAGACTAATGGTTAGGACACTAACCCTGGAATGGCAGTAAGTGTAGGGTCGAGTCCCACTCTGGGTTCACCCTCCCCCCCGCCCCCCCTCCCGCGACAGTACAATTGAGGTTTCTCAATGTTGAATAACTATAGTTTCAGCGCGTGCCTGTTTAACCTTTGTGGGTTGACGATAACTCCTGATCTATTTATAGCCGTGTCTATCTAGTCCCGGCGACTGAACAATGGTGATCTAACTTCTGACAAGCATTTTACATGTGCACAGCAACCGGAATGTGTGTACGGTGCAGCTTCCTTTACACTGTGCCATTGTTTTCACATACTTCACACCTGTTGGTTTGATACAGGGGTGCCTTCTTCTCAACCGAATGGCACTAGTACCATATGAAGTGATTAGCATATTGTTTCATAATCGAATACCAAAATTCGGTACATGTGCAATATAAAAAAACGAAAGATATGATTTTGCATGCTTGTCGGCAATAATAGTCCTGTAGAGGGTGGGGGTGTGATTTTAAATAGAAATCGGCTTTCATCCAATTAAAATCATTGCACCAATCCACCTAGATAAAAGATTTACTCGATACTCGCAGTACACGGGTGAAAACCAGCCTTATATAAAAACGGTCGAAAAAGCGGGTTAATGAAATGAGAGCCTAATTTCACAATCTAAGAAGCAACATTTATTCTTTGTAGATGTCTTCATATTTACCTGTTACCTTTGAGTTGAAAAATATAATAAAATAGCTAGTTTAATACGATTTAAAATTGAAATCGACGGCATTCTATGGCCGCCATCTTGGATTTTTGCATTCTCTCCCATTTCACAAAATCTGTGCCAATATAACTTATAGTAACCATTTGACACTGGAGCCAGGCATTCTACTTCTTGTTCCATACTAAAGCTATTTTCGCCTGTATTTAGACTACGTTGGTATTCACCCGTGTACTGCGAGTACCGGGTGAATCTTTTATCTACAATCCACCCAACCGGATTATCATGTATGCCTACTCTTATGTAAAATCATGTCATACTTTCATTAACAATATCCTGATTTTCACAGCTTTTCTATATATATATTGCATTGAGACAATAGCCTAATTGATTTTCTTTTTACTGGGTAGTATTTGTATGCTGTCATTTAACTACCCTTACAATGAGAGATGTGGATTTAGACTTTTATAATTGTAACAGGACTAAGCATAATTAATGTTGTAGCAGGGCAGATGTCGTTAATACAGTAGCACCTTTGATCCGGACAGAGGAAGCCCGAGACGGATGTGGGAGTAAAGGAAGGGTTTATTGAGCAAAACAGGTACACAAACAGTATGAAGCAAGGGGGTAAGATAGGGTAGCAAATGTTCTTGGGCAGGTCAGTCCACCTCGTCCACGTCCGCAGAGGGGCCCGGAGGGACCTGGGAGGAGGTAGGCCCGGGAGCCGACCCAAAGCACAAGGCCAAGGGAAAGCCGGGGCGGCTCCGGACGCAGGCACCAGGTCGACGGCGCGCCTCCAGGCGCGGACCGGGTAGAGCGGCTATCCGGCGAGGGCAGGCACGAAGATCGAGACGGCCTGCGCCGGGGAGCGGATGGTCTTGGAGGAGGTGATCCGGAGGCGCAAGCCCCCGGGAACCGGCTGGACGTCATCCCTGCGCAAGGTGTGAGGCCCCCCCCACGGGGCGTGGGAGGGGGAGAGGACGTTCGACTGCCTCAGGAAACTGAAGTAGGCGCTGATGATTGCGGCCCACGGGGCAACCCCGAGGTGCCCTTGGGCGCACATGTGTCTGTATATGAGGGGAAGCATCTCGGGGGTGACGGGAGGGGCGCGGCGAGTAGGAGCCGCGAAGAGGCGTTCGCCGCCGCGCTTCACCCGCGACGCAAAGGGGGCGTCGAAGGGGGCGACGTCGCCCCCCGCCTCCCGGTCCCAGGAGCGCGCCCCGGATAGGGCGTTGGCGACGGCAGGAGGCGGTGCAGGTGGGCGATGAACTGCCCAACATCGTAGGGGGCGGGGGCCAGATGGTCGACTCCGCGCTCGACGGCGAACTGAAGGTAGCGCCTGGCGTGTCGATCACGGTTGCGCCAGGTCCCGGGTGCGAGGGCGGCGCGGTGGAGCGTCATGAGGTGCTCGTGGGCGCACGCGCTGTAATCTGCAACGATTAAAGGTCATGTGTGAACATATCCGGCGAATGCCGTACACGCAATCTACGGATCCCCCTGCTACGGCATTCCCTGCGGACCAAGTCGAGGGCTTCCCGGGAGTAGTGCGCGCGGCTGAGTGCGTCCGCGAGGACCAGGTCGACGCCGGGCTTGTGGTGGATGGTGATGTCGAATGAGCCGAGCGCCGCGAGCAACCAGAGCTTGGGGGCGCACGCGCCGAGGGTCGGGTCGACGGCGCGGCCCGACTCGAGGGCGCTCGCGGATGCGGCGTTGTCAGTGTTGATGACGATCCGGTATCCGCCCGGGGCGTCGGGCCCGAGGGCGCGGACCGCCATGACGAGGTTCACTGCCTCCAGTTCATGGATGGAGGGGTAGGCCGCCATCATCTCCTGGTCGTAGGCCTCGGAGAAACAAGCGTTTGCAGAGAATGCGCCTCCGCCGGTGAGGCAGGAGTCGCACTCGACGACCCAGCGGGGGCGGACAGCTGGGGGAAGGAGGCAGACGCCGTTCCCAGCCGCCGCGAAGTCCCGGAACCAGCGGACGTCCTTCCTGAGCTCTGGGTCGACAACCGCGGCTCCGACAGCGGGGGCGGCGCGGAGGCTCCAGAGGATCGGGCCCATGAACTTCCGGGCCGCGACTATGCAGGTGCTGACGTGCGCGAGGCAGCCGACCAGCCTCTGGAGGGCCTTTCTGGTGAGGGTGGGGCGGTCGAGCCAGCGCTCGCAGCCCTCGATGACGTCGTTCATCTTCTCGTCTGGTATTCGAAGGACCATGGCCTCCGAGTCGAACTCGATGCCCAACCAGGTGAGGCGGACGGTTGGGGGGCAGCACTTGTCGGGGGCGAGCTCGAGCCCGAGGGCGGCGCAGACCTCCCGGAGGGTGTCAAACGCCCGCATCGCGTCGAGGTAGGAGGCCTCGCACCCGACGAAGTCATCGACGTAGACCGCCGTGAAGAAGCCGCGGCGGCCCACGATCCAGGCCACCGCGGCGGTGACCCTGACGCACGCCGCGCCCGAGGTCCTGCAGCCGAAGGGCAGGGCTATATCGAGGTAGGCGCGGCCGTCGACCGTGATGCCGAAGAGGGGCGTGGAGAGTGGGTCGGCTCGGAGCTGGCGGTAGGCGCGGGAGACGTCGGCCGACCAGCAGAAGGCGCCCCGGCCCTCGGCGACGATGCGGCGGCCGAGGTCGGCCGCGGAAGGAAGTCTGTACGCGTGCGGGCGCCCGAGGTATTCCCGCCTCGGGATGCCAGAGTTCACGCTGCGGCCCGGGGGGAACGACAGGTCGACGATAACCCGCCGCTTCCCGGGGGTGGACTTGGGCCGCGTCATTATGGGGCTGCACTGCGCCCACGGGGTGAAGGGGGGAACCGCGAAGGGCCCGAGGAGGGCGCCTCGTCGGAGCTCCTCCGCCGCGTAGTCAGTCACGTGATGGGCGAAGCTGGGGTCCTCGCGGTGGTTCTTGTATGTGGGGGACGGGGGCCCGGCCGCGGTGTAGTTGGCCGGAAACCCGAACTCCAGGTGGTCGGCGAGGAGGAGGTCGTCGTGGCCTCGCAGCATGCGACGCCAGTTAGGAATGTTCAGATCCGAGGGGACCGGGACTCTGGCGGCCAAATAATTCGGAAGTCCCGAGGCGCGGGCGGCGGCGTAAGCCGCAGCGAAGGCGGGGTAGGCGGCCCAGCCAGAAGGAGTCGAGGGTGGCTCTGTAGTCGACGGGGGAGGGGCCGCAGGCGGGGGCCGCCGGCAGGGATTGCTGGATGGCAGTGTCTATCACCTCCTCGACTGGCTCGCCGGTGCTCGCACCGGAGGCGGGGGCGCCGCGGGTCACGTCGCAGATCACACAAGCCTCGGCGGGGTCCGGGGCCGCCGGGGTGGAGCAGCTGCCACAAGTGTGTGGCGTGGCGAGGGCTTCCGTTATGGTGTAGGTTCGGGGTGGCGTGGCCGGTAATGTCTGATCGTGTGTTTATTTCGTTAGTGCGGGTGTTCCCACGGGGTGGCGCCACCGGGCCGGCGTGACGTCATCAGCGGGGGGAATCCCCAGCTGCGGGGGGGGGTGCCCTCAGCGCTGTTGTTGGTGTGGCTGGGATCCTCCAGGTGGCGGCAGGGTCGCGCGGCCGGGGTGACGTCACGGGGGAATCCCCCTCCAGCCAATCCCATGTCGTTGTGTGGGGCGGCTTGCGTGACGTCATGATGGGAATCCCCGCGGGGCGGTCGGGCTGAAGCCATGTGGGACTGGAACATTGTTATTGTTTATCTCGGGTGCGGGGCTGAAGCCACATGGGGCTGGAACAGTGTTATTGTTTACCTCAGGTGCGGGGCATAGGCACGCCGCCGCAGTGATAGTCCGGGGGCGGTGTGGGCGTCGGCGTCGAGTGGACAGTCGGGGCGGGGCTATGTGCGCCCGCCGGTCGACTAAAAATCCCGGTGTGACGTCTTCCCGGGGCGCTCCCGGGCTTTCTTCGAGTAACAACTCGTCTCGGGGTGGGCGGTAACTATGCGGCGCACATTCGCGCAGTAGCCGCAGACGTGGGCGAGCTTCTGGGCGCCCGCCCCGTGCGAGGCTCCTTTCGCGGCTTTGGTACATGAAGCCGGGTCTTTGTTCCAGGCCTGGCAAGGCGCGCCCAGCACTGCCCTATCGTAGTGCTCGCGGTTGTCGGCGCCGGGCTTGTGGGGCTTCCCGGCCTGCTGGCCCTCGGGGGCGGGGGCGGCGGCGTGGCCCGCCATTGCTATGATTTCGATCCTGACCGCGTTCATCGCGGCCGCGTCTCTCCATCCGTGCGGTAGCCTCCCGTCCGCTATACGTGTGAAGATCTCTTCAGAATAACGCCTCACCACTGGCCATGCCAGAGCGCAATTGTCCTGCGCCACCATCTCCTGATGGGCGGAGAGGGCGTCGAGACCGCTCTCGGGGAAGCCGAGCTGGCTCTCGAGGCGCTTCAATCCCAACGCATACTCCTCCCGGGTCGCCTCGCCCTTCTTTATCGCCTTCCCCTCATCCCCCCGTTCAACAAGATCGTATGGGAATAAATACTTCGTGGAAATACCTTTCTTGCGTGTGTGAGCCTTCCCGTGGGCCGCCGCTACGATGAGGCGCACCGCTTCCTCCGCCGTCAATCGCGCCCCGCGACCGTAATCATCCGTGTCGGGTTGTCGGCGGTGTGCGGCGTGTTGCCCGGCTGCGTGAGGGGCGTCACGGCGCTGGGGTCGGTGTCGCGGCGGCGTGGGCGACGGTGAGGACCAGGGGCTGAGCGGGCTCTGATCGACTCTGATGGCGGGGTATGAAGTGGTGCGGGTCCTGGTTCGGGCGCCATAGGCGGTCGACGGCGATTCCGGGGAGTGTGATCGCGCCCGGCTGGCGCGGAGCCGCCCGGTCGCCGCCGGCCGAGGCGTGCAGGGGGAAGCCGAGGGGGCCCGGCGGCGGGCCGCCGCGGGGACCGCCGCGGGGACCGCCGCGGGGGGCTGAGTCTCCGGGCGGCGTACGCCAGCAGTGGCGGCGGTGAGCGCGGCGGTGGCTTCCGCGAGCACCCTGGATTGGGCCGCGAGCTGACTCCGTTGCTCGGCCGCCTCCCTCCTGTGTTCCGCGGCCTCCCTCTCCATAAGGATCCAGCGCTCTTCCATGGCATTGATGGTAAGTTGCATCTTGGCTAGTCCGTCAGACTGTCTCGCCTTCAAGGTGGGCTTCCGCACTCGCTTAGATTGGTGGGTTGGGGACGGGGGCCGGGCCTGCGGGACGGCCTGTCTCGGAGAAGCGCCGCCATCTTGTGAGTCGGACGATATGCTCAGGTCGGCCGGAGGCGTGGGGGTTCGTTTCTTTGAGGCGCGCTTGGTGGGGCGGCCCCTCGGAGCTGCAGCCCTACGAGTTCGCTGCATGTTGCTGTTTAACGTGAGTGACCTTTTAACTGCGTTGCCGCTTTTTAACATGGGTGACGTGGGTGGAGACGGAGCCGTAGAGTTTGAGTCTAAATCCATCGACGTGAGGATATGGGGCCCGAATGCAGGTCAGGGGAAAGGGCGGGAAGGAGGAGGGTTCCCGGAAGCCTGGTAGGGGGCGTCTCGAGCTTCCCGCCGGATCAACCACAATTCGGAATTATGAGCCGATTGGCGAACCATTTCCACATGCAAACAATTTTGACAGTGTACAGACTGCACTTGTCCGAAACTGCGCTTTGACTGTCCCTCCCATGACAGGACACCAGCTATGTTCGGGACCATATGCAAGAAGCGCTAATAGCTTATCCTGCGAATAACCTCTTTCCTGGGGTTTTCAATTACAAGGAATCGGATGCGCCTAGGTTCATATATATGCAAGAGCGAACATTGCATTGTGAATAGTTATCCTTGTGTTATTTTTAGATTGGGGATTTCCTTTGTCGGGTTCCTTTTCCCCATTTGGATACTAGGTGTTGTACTGGGAAAAGAAAGGCCACGGGACCAGGATAGGATTTCCTTCACATTGTTTGCACCTCTCCAAATACTATCTTAGCTCTATTCCATGGAACTATAATTGAAAAGCGTTCTACTCTCTTTGTTGTGATTGTACTATTTTGCCCATGCCCCGCCCCCCCACCCCCCAACTTCCAATTCCTCTTTTTCCTGTTAATAACAGTGTTATGCTGATGATGATGAAAAAAGCCCACATGATTTTGTGCTAAATAATGCCTATTTATCATAGCCCACTACATTTGGAGTGAAAACGTTATGAAATCATGTAGATTAATAGAGTTTAACAGTTTTATCGGGAGCATTCAATGGCCCCAATCTAGATTTATCGTCACCGGGATAGTTGGTTGGTTGTTGGAAGTTTATGTCCTGGCAACATCTAAGGTCATATCAGGAGGGGGAACCAGGATAGTGCTATACCTGGTAAGACGGGGAGAATATCTTAACACCGGATTGTGTTGCTTGGATAGGGCTATTATCACTCCCTGCATACCATCTTTTGTATAGTTATCCTGAGGATAGACGATATCCTGGAATACGGTCAGTAACCCCGCTTCTTGCATACGGCCCCAGTACAACATTGGTCTGAAATCAGAAATGTCCTTTTGAAGACAAGTCGCACAATACTGGTAACGTTCCCGATCTTGTGAACAGGACAGTGCTACTACACCTGTTAATTGACCCATATTGGAGAGGATGGCATACTACTCATCTTGAAAGAAGATACTATTGTGATGGTAGTAATATAACCCATATGTATGGTAGGGATGTGTCACTTGCACAGGAACATATTATACATGAATGGTGTGGACATTCTGTTAACTTATGGTGAAAACGTTAGTCTGAAAGTCAATAAGCAGTGATTGTCATTATGAATGGGTACGAAATCGAAACACTGCCATCCATATATATACATACATGAATTATGCATTATATATATACTATTATACATAATATATTCTATAATGTTATATAACATTTAATATGTATATGTACACATAATAAATCTGTATATAGTATATATATATATATATTATGTATATTATATATACTGACCAATGAGGAGCTATTTGTTCATACCATACCGGACTAGCCTATATATATATCTATCTATATATATATCTATATATATATATCTCATATATATATATATAATACGATTGTTCCATCGGTCTTCTTTTACTTATCCACACTGGTCATTGTATCTAAACATCGGTCCAACAGTGATGAACTCGATAATTTAAATTATATATATATTTTATATATATATACATATATATATACATATATATATATATACACACACACACATTGTACATTGAATAAATTAGTGCAAATACAGATGCTTTTTTTTTGTTTTGTCAAAACAAACCATAGAAAAAGTGCAGCTATAGAAAAGGTATACTTCCAGCAACATGGGTATGTGTAATGGCACAAACCAAAACAAAAATGGACAGGCCACGGTCATGCATCTGAACCACCCTGAAATGCAAAATAGCTAGTCACAGTCCTGAAGAGTCTGGGTGTGTTCTGGTGCACCAGTGCACTATCTAAGGACAGGACTTGGGTGAAAGGGGGTTGCAACAAACCAATATGGGACGGGATCCTCTCCCGCAAGCCTACATGACACCCAACTAGATGTACATAGTAGGCTAAGGTATTATACTCAAACTAGACAAAACTTCTGGAAAAAATACAAAAAAACTAACAGATTATTACTAACACCCAAAACCACAAGAGACTGGCCTGAGCTGAAACAGGTAAACGCCCCTGGGCAAAGGATCAGAACAAAAACAACATCACAGCTGTCCAGCATTGAAAACAAGTGCCCTTGATGGGACTTATACGTTATGGGCAGGGTAAATACTGTGTCACACAAAAAAACAAAAAACATTATACACACCTGTTTAGTCTGGCATTACTCTGATAGGGCAAGGACTGGTTTGCTCAGTATCAAGATAATGTGAGTGGGATATTGGGTCATGGTGCTGGCGCCCTGGGGCCATATGCAGGAGTCAGTGTTAGCGAGCCAAAACGCGTTTAGAGGGGATTTCTGGTTAACGCCGAAAAGTCGGTATACACGAGTCGGTATGCACCGCGCGTTTAAGGTCCGCAACACTAACCCCGTTTCATAGGACGTTTAAGGGCGATGTTAGCGTAAGGTTGTGCCCAAATCTATTCAATGCTGTCATATTTAACAGAATTAAATACACAATAAGTGAAAGTTCATCAATTTAACCCTAAATTTGAAGCGTTATTCAGGCTACCCCCGCATTGGCGGCGATATTAATAGTTATATTTTCTAATCGACGAACGTAAAGTAAACAAATCACCGCCGCCGCCAGTATGGAAAGCGATGTCAATGCGGCGGCTGCGGCGATTTGTTTACTTTGCGTTCGTCGATTTGAAAATATAACTATTAATATCGCCGCCAATGCAGCGGTAGCCTTAATAACTCTTCGAATTTAGGGTTAAATTGATAAACTTTCACTTATTGCGTATCTAATTCTGTTAAATATGGTCGCATTTAATATATTTAAGCCTAATATATGGGTACAGACGCACAGGGATTTCCCAAATCTATAAATAAATTCACGTTTAGCTATAATGAAAGTGTTACGTGCTCCTGCATACGACTTGACCGCATTCCCCGGCTCGGAGATAGCTAAACGGTAACAGGCTCTAACACCAAACCCCGCTAAAACTTACTCCTGCATATGGCCCCTGGTCTTCGAATGAGACAACACTATAGTGACAATGAGTGCATTGCCACAAGTCGGGACCAATCTTAATGTGACTAGATGCTGCCAGGATGTAAAACCATAATCATGATTCCTATGCATCTGTTAAAAGATGTTATTAGTCATTATGTAGCCAACTTCGCAGTAGTAGAATATTACGGTGGGGGGGTGGGCTCTTCCTCGTTCTCACCCTCCCCTACCCCTTGAAATTTTATCAACTCAACACGCTGCATACTTTCCATTACCTACTTAAAGCTGCATAGTCCGATGAAAACATAAAATTTTCAAAACCAAAATAATTATCTAGATATGATTCTACATATCTACCTTAGATACTGATGCACTTATTAAACATTTACCGGTACATAGAAGGGACGAATGAGTCAATTAATAGAACCTGTTACTACAGAAACCTATGGTGTTCGAGTTTTGGCAAGCTTGCCAAAATTAATTTAGCATGTTTCCATTTCAAATATCTCAAAAGTTAGCGATTTAAAATAAAAGTTACTTCAAACTAAAGTAAGGTAGATTATAATGAATAACCTAATACGTTTATCTCAGAAAATGAGAACATCAAAACCATCGGACTATGCAACTTGAAGAAAAGGCCGAATCGGTAGAGTGCGGGATTCCCGTGTGGAAGGGCGGGAATTCGAATCTCAGCCGAGTCAAACCAGTGACTTCTAAAACTGGTATTTGTTGCTACCTAGCCCGATGATCAGCATTAATAGGATAGGACAACGACTGGTTAGCACAGTATCAGGATAATATGACGTTCGTATATTGGGTCATAATGATGGTGCACTGGTTTCCCAGTGCGACAGTACTGTAGAGTTGCCATGAGTGCGCACTGTCACAAGTTGGTACCCATCCTGACATGACCTTAGACGTTGCTGGGACGTAAAACGAACGGAATGGCCTACTCAAAAGACAGATGAAACCGATCAGATGTCAGATTTCAGGCATCTGTAATAATCTGTGTAATAAATATGGCATGCCTACCCTCTATATTTCACAGCTTTCAATTCACAAAGCGGAGGAACCGCTCAGTGGCATAGAGTGGTACAGGTTATAGCTGACCATCTCGGCGATGCTTTTTGGCCTATTTGCGTTCAGGGTGCGTCTCGGCGACATCTCAGCGATGCCTCCCTTTTCAGACAGGAGACAAAAAGCGCCTCGAAAATGGCCGCCGTGTCCAGTGGTTTCAGCCAATCACAGCGCAGCTTTTCCATTGCATATGGGGCCAGCCATTTTCGAGACAACAAACTGCCTTTGCCATTCAGACTAGCGTGACGTCAGGCCCGTCGCCGAGGAGCCTCCGAGACAGCCTGAATGCGGCCCTGCACTGACATGGAGAAAATGTTACTCCCGCAGCATTCTCCAGGACAGGGCTACTAGACAACCCTATAGAAAAAGTGTCGGAAGGCTGGGTCATGGACATAAAAACATGGATTTGCAATCGAATGAGCTAAATATATGATTCAAATGCTCACTTATGATATCCCACTATATTTTAAGCGAAGAATTGATTGAAACTGTAGATTAATAAGACTAAGCTTTGAATCGAGAGTATCTAGTGGCCACCATATTCCCCCCCCCCCCCATTTCTCTCCCATTTCATAAAACTATACAAATATAGTATTTTGCTTGGCTTTAAACACGGTTGTCATCCACCCTTACTCTGGATAGCGGTGAACCTTTTATCTAGAGAATATTAATTTTGATGTGTATGCCGAAATGTTGATACAATATACTTCAGCCATAACAGATTCTTTTAAGTTGTTTAGTATATGCCTACCCATTTATCTAGCAATACATGTTTAATAAAGGGCACCAGTATGATCTAAGTTAAAACAACCCAAAAAACACATTCGTCTGGTGGAATTTGCTCGTTGTGTGAGTTTATTCTCAACTGTGTGTGATTGATTTTTATTTTAGGGGGTGGGGGAATTTAAAAAAAGAGAAAAGTATTATAAATTCTTGAAGGGCTTGGTTATTGGGGGGGGGTTTGTAGTTTTACGTCCTAGCAACATATAAGGTCATGTCAGGACGGGTACGGTACTGACTTGTAAAAGTGCGCACTCATGGTGACTTTGTAGTGCTCCCCCACTGGGAGACCAGGCTGCCAGCACCATGACCTGATATCCCACTCAGTCACATTATCCTGACACTGAGGCAACCAGTCCTTGCCCTCTCCTAATAATGCTGAGCGCCAGGCCAGGAAGTGACAAGTATACATTTTTAAGTCATTGGTTTGACTCGACCAGGGTTCGAACCCTCGAACCGGTTATAGGGGATGTCAGAAATAGTATATCATAGAACATCCTCTTCTGGAACTCTGTTTTCTTAGATATTTCTATCTAATTTTTAAAAAAGAGGGGGGGAAAAGCTTGTATAATTAAACTCCGCCTCTAGAGCACATTGATTCCTCTATCTAATTCAGGGGACTGATTGCTTGGAATGTCAGGTCCTATCAAGATCTGAATTCAAATAAGAATGGGCCACCATCTTGACGGTCGAGCATTTTCCGCCTACATACATTAGTATCATTACACCATTTGGTGGTTAGTCTTGTACGTCGGTCCGGTTGATTTGAAGTCATTGACGAATACAAAAGATGCATTCTGCTGACGCCATCTGTCGGATTGTTGCCAAACTTCCTTTCATAGACGAGTGTTAGGGTCGAACCCGCATCGACGTCGCTTTCCATACTGGCAGTGGCGGCGGTTGCTTGCATTCGTCGGTTCGAAAACATTAATATCGATGCCGTTGCGGCGGCAGCATTAATATTGCTTCGAATTTAGGGTTAATTTCATGAAATTTCACTTATTGCGTATGTAATTCTGTTAAATATGATAGCATTTAATATATTTAAGCCTAATATATGGCTACAGATGCAGAGGGATTTCCCAAATCTATAAATAAATTCACGTTTAGGTATAATGAAAGTGTTACGGGCTCCTGCAGACCACTTGACACAGTTCCCAAGCTCGGTGATAGCTATACGGTGATACGCGGTAACACCAAAATCCGCTACCACCGACTCCTGCATACATGCCTAGATGTACCTACATATTAGTTATATGATATGAAGTTATACAAAAAAAAAACACCAAAAAACTAACATAGATACTAAGATGGTGGACGTCCCAGATACCAACCCGGTGTGGCGGTTTCAGCTTGTTCCCGTGCTCAGCCGTGTCCCGTTGCTTCTGCGCATGCGCGGATTTCGCATCAACTCGGGTCACCCGAGACACTTATTGGCGCATGCGCACATCCTACAAACTCGGGTCGAATAATCGAATACGCTTCTCTGCGCTCGGGTGAACAATTTTTTCTTTAAAAAAAAAAAAACCGATAAAACTACAGCACAATAGGATTTAAAGTATTTTATGATGGCCTAGTTTACCTATATTTCCATTTAATTAATCTAAGTTATTCTTTTTTTGCACACGGCACGTGTATTTGTCGACTCCACTCGCCGTGTTCTATTTGAAATTCTGACGACTGGGATGACCCGAGTCGCCCGAGTAGTGTTAATCGATTACGGCCATGGTTTTTAGATTCTGACGCATGCGCAGAAGCAAGGTACACGTCTGAGCACGGGAACACGCTGAAACTGCCACACCTGAACCAGAACCCGGAGAAACACCGTAACATTCCTCACAGCTATCCAGCGTTGAAAACAAGCACCATCGCAGGAGCTTACACGCTATGGGCAGAATAAATACTGTATAATTTTTTTTTAAATGGTAGACACAATCAATATGACGCTATGGATTTTAAAATGTACCGATTGAGAACAACAGTAGGCCTACTGCAAACATACCAAGATCAGCTCCTGGAACATAGTGTCGTTCCAAGAAAAATACAGCAGCAGTGCATAGTCTGTTTGGGTTTTGCATCCTATGAACATCTAAGGTAATGATTGTTTGGGCTCATGTCCTAACAATATCTAGGGTCATATCAGGAAGGGCACTCACTTCTGACTGCACACTCATGGGGCTCATTCACTGGAACAGTGGCACAATATTCCACTCAGTTACATTATCCTAATACTGAGCAAATTAGTCATTGCCCTATCCTAATAATGCAGAGTGCCAAACTAGGTAGCGACAAGTATCAATTTTATAATCACTTGTTTAATTCAATCACGATTCGAACCCATTATCTCCCATGCGAGACGTTTTGGTAGATGGTAGGATTCGAACCCACAGGTTCGAACCCTTGTCGGGTCAAACCGATGACGTAACAATTTATACTTGTCGGTTCCTTGCCACGCATTATTAGGCTATGGCAAGGACTGGTTGGCTCGGTGTCAGAATAATGTGACTGAGTGGAATATCAGGTCATGGTGCTAGCCGCCTGGTATCCCAGTGGGGCAGCATATAAAGTCTCCATGGATGTGCCTTGTCACAAGTCGGTGCCGGTCCGGATATGACCTTAGATGTTGCCAGGACGTAAAACTCAGACAACCACCCAACCCATGTGGGAAGCCAGCCAACGCTCGTACCGATTCGGTCACCTTATCCGATCAGGTAGTAGAACACAATTAGAATAGTTTGTTGGGGTTTTACATCCTGGCAACATTTAGGGGCATATCAGGACGGTAACTTTATAGTACTGCCCCACTAGGGGACAAGGCCCCTGGAACCATAACCCGCTTTCACTCTCAGTCACATTATTCTAATATTAAGCTAACCAGTCCTTGTCCTATCCCAGTAATGCCAAGCACTAGGCTAGGTAGCGACAATATATCGATTTAGTTTGTCATTGGTTTGACTCGGCTGGTGTTGCAGTTTCCGTGGCACACCAGTTTGTGAGGGACACATCGCTTCTGCACATGCGTCAAAAGTGAACAGCATCGTCAGTAACCTTATAAATTTAAAATAATGTTTTTGGTAAAGATGTTTTCTATATGTGTACCAAGCGATTTGTTTCTAGGTGGTGTGGTTTCAGAGATATTTCACTTTTTCTGTATTTTCTGTATGAAGATTGCTCATGACCATTGACAATGCTTTGAGTTTGACGGTACGTGCAGTGCAAACCATTAGTTTTATTCAAAATTAATAGAAATCAAGAACCCTAACCTTATAAATTTAATATAATCTTTTTGGTAAAGATGTTTTTTTTCTATATGTGTACCAAGCGGTTTGTTTCTAGGTGGTGTAATTTGAGAGATATTTGACTCACGGCTATTGACAATGCATTTGAATGGATGTGTCCCTCGCAAACTTGTGTGCTGCAGAAACTGCCACACCGGGATTCAAACTCTCAACCCTCCACACGCGAAGCCTGCACTCTCACCAATTTGGCTACCCCCTCCGATTGGGTCGTGCATAAATAAGGCACAAAATCAGGATAATTGGCACCTTCAGAGCCCATGTATGTATGTATGTATGTATGTATGTATGTATGTATGTATGTATGTATGTATGTATGTATGTATGTATGTATGTATGTATGCATGCATGCATGCATGCATGTATGTATGTATGTATGTATGTATGTATGGTATCACACCTAGGTCCATTCTCGTATCACCTGGGTCCATTCTCGTATCACTTGGGTCCATTCTCGTACCACCTGGGTCCACGTACGGTAAACATTTCGGTTATAGATATTTCACATTTTCTGTATGAAGATTGCTCACAACCATTGACAATGCATTGATGATTTGAGTTTGCTGGTATGCGCCGTGCAAAACATCTATTTTATTCAAAATTAATAGAAATACAGACCCCAAACCTTATAACTTTGATATAAGCTGTTCATTGAATATGTTTTATATATGTGAATCAGGCGGTTTGTTTCTTGGTGGTGTGGTTTTAGAGATATTTCACATTTTCTGTATGAAGATTGCTCACGACAATTGGCAATGCATTGAGTTTGCAATACATGCAGTGCAAAATGTCTATTTTATTCAAAAATAATAGAAATACATAACCCTAACCTTATGAATTTAATATAATCTATTCGTTGAATATGTTTTCTATATGTGTACAGGGCGGTTGGTTTCTAGGTGATGTGGTTTTAGAGATATTTCACATTTTCTGTATGAAGATTGCTCATAGCAATTGAGTTTGCAGTGTGACCTTGTGTCGTCCTGCAGCCAAACAGTACGCACACTGACCTAGATACCTATGCTGACGCCATATGAAATAGGCATATCCATTCAAAATACTCTCTGTGGAGGAGTGGTTAGAGTGACTGACTTTTTTCTAGGTCAGACTCCTAATCTGAGGGTCGGCGGTTCGATTCCAAGTGCCCCCAGCTCTGCCAATTTGGATTTCCACCGCTGTGTATAACTTACAGCGTCATCAAAGGCCGGTTGCTCTCATACCATGTCTATGTGGTGTAGGAGGTTAAAAATCCCTTGGGTCGGTAAAAGTGCAGGCTCGGGCTTTCTATCGACCAGCAGTGGAATGAGGAAGACCAGTCGTCTATGACTGAAATTTCCAATGCTTAAACAACTAATGGACCAAACAAAAAAAACAAAAAAAACTAAATGTAGGCTTACATATTGGTGCCATGTTCTCATTACTATGTTACTATGTTAATACTAAAGGGTAGTTTTTATTATTTTGGTGCATTCCCATTTGCGTCGGTGGAGAAATAGACAAATGAATCAATTAGTAACATTGTATGCTATAAAAAAAACTGCATGTTATAAATAACAATTATATAACAGCTTGTTATGTGTCACACACAACCAGATAAATCTATGCAATTACCAGATTAATCCACAGCATTATTAATGTTATATGTCCGCCATGATCAAATTACGGCACAAATAGAATAAGTGTGGGAATGGCGAATAAAACAAGAATATACAAGACGACCGAATAAGCGAGTTCAGCATTGGCCGCACGCATGTGCGAGACCGACTTCCGGTCGTCTGCGTCGGGATAAACAGAGCTACCTTCGAGCGCAAACTCAGTGCATTGTCAATGGCAGTGAGCAATCTTCTTAGTGAAAAAGTGAAATATCTCTAAAACCAAACCACCTAGAGACAATTCGTTTGGCACACATATAGAAAACATGTTTACCAAGAAGATTATATTAAATTGATAAGGTTAGGGTTCTGGATTTCTATTAACTTTGAATAAAACTAACGTTTCACACTGAGTCCCCTGTCAACTCAATGGCTGTGAGCAATCTTCTTACAGAAAAAGTGAAATATCTCTAAAACCACACCACCTAGAAACAAATCGCTTGGTACACATATAGAAAACATGTTTACCAAGACGATTATATTAAATTGATAAGGTTAGGGTTCTAGATTTCTACTAATTTTGAATAAAACTAACGTTTCGCACTGCGAGTACCAGCACGTAGTGCGCGAAGTCATGCACGTGGGTTTGTTTATCCCGATGACTTCCCATCAACCACCGCGCGCCCGAGATGCTGAACTCGCTTATTGCAAAACTGAAAAATAGTGCAGTGGATAAATATTGATACATTCCATCATTACATCACTACGAAATCAAATTAACATGCGAGATTTTACCATTCAGGCCAATATTGCCAATTTAACAAAAAAGTGTATCTCTAACAGCAACTGGACTCGGGTTGTTTTTAAGTAGAAACAGGCAAAAATAAAAAGGTAAAAAAAAACTAAACCAAATAAGTGCAACTCACCGAAATAGCGAATGGTAGACAGGAAGTGTGAACACTTATTTGTCTCTGAACACTTATTTGCCAACGTTGGCATCACAGACTCAATGGATAGATACGCAACAAGCACTAGTCCCACATGTATTTGGAATTCAGGATAATGCTTACATGTAAAACCCTGGTACTAGTGTGGAAATATAATGGCCCAGTCACACGAGGCCTGCGTTCGCTTATGAACGATCCGCGAGGATTTTGCAATTAAATTACGACCATCTTACGACTAATCACCAAATGTTCTGCGAGCGATCGCCGACTGATCGTCTACCATTTCACCTTTTTTGGTCGCAAGGAGATTGTTGCTGCAGCACCAACAATCTCCTTGCGACCTCTGGTGTCTCCACCGATCGCCGATCAGTCGGTGATCGTTCGCCGACTGATCTGCGACCATAGTAGCTGTATTCAAGTGTCACACGAGGCATTACGATCGATTCATGAGCATTTTGCAGTTAAATTACGACCATCTTACGACTAATCACTGAGCGATCGCTGACCGATGCGATGTGGCGCGTGTACGATGACGTCACTATGTCACCTGGTCGACATGGTGATGTATTAAATAGTTTGTAACAAATTGTTTCAATTTTGTCGCAAGGAGATCGCAGACTTTTGGTCGTGGATCGATCGTAAGCGAACGCTGGCCGTCGTGTGACTGAGGCATTACTTAGTGATAAGCAGCTCAAGATTTATTGCAGTACTATACTGGTACATCCACATTGTGATGCTGCCACCTAGGTCATACAGTTCGAAACAATCAAATCTATAAAGGGATACTATTCCAATGAACACTGTTCAGCAAAATGTGTGCTAGACCTGTTGCAGTACCATTCATACCAAATGTCGGTCGGTTGTCTGAAAACCTACCTAAAGGTCTATATTTTAATTATAACTTATCGTATGACAAGAAGCCTCAATAGTAGGCCTACACGCAACTGTAGATAACATTATTTTTTCAACATTTTATTTTTATATTGTAAGTATCTTTTAAGTGAACAAACACCATTGACTGAATATCTACATGCAGTCAGCAAACCTATCATCATATGCCACTAATGATGTTATACGCTCATTATTTACTGTTATTCATCGAGAGAGAAACAGAAACAAAAAAAACGGGGCGGGGGAACGAGTTATAACCATGATATACCGTGACGGATTTACATATGGGCTGAGCAGATCCTCATAATCTAGAAGGACCTCACCATCCTGCCAAATTATTAAAAGATAAATACCATTAGTTTTATTTCCATTTGTAACAATAAAAATCAGGGGCATACCCAGTATAACACATGGGCTTTAGGGGCTACCACTCAGCCCCCCCCCCCCCCCCAAGATAAATTTGGGGGTCAAAACCCTGATAAAAGCATTAGAGCCTGTCTCAAAAGGTGCTAACTAATTATTTTGTGTGTGTGCGTAACGAGTGACACAAAACAGCACAGAAACGGTTACACTGAAAACACAAGGGACATTTGCTTCAAATCAATATGTATTCTATTGGGATTATGAAACACCATACATCAGTTTATCCTGAGCAAATGCATAAGCAGACTGTATGTTGATCATCACAATGGACAAAGTTTTGTCCCATATTACTTATCACCTTTTGAGACAGGCCCAGTAACAATTTAAATCTCCAATCAAAATAAGCTCAAGGTTTAGCAACAGTATTTTAAGTCACATATATTTTTTATTAACTTGCAGAATACAATACACCGATAGTTGTGTATATATTAATACTATGTGCAAATATTATTAAGACTGTTTCAATGTTATGTGACGATAAAGTGTGCATAGGCAATATCTTCAGGAGTTGCAATCAAAAAAGTGATTCATTATATGTTGCAAGAATAAAAACTAAATTTATACTGTGGGAGTCCGGCATAGTTAGAATAATAATTTTTCATCCTAGGGGCTCTTAATCTGGTATTACCCAAGGGCCTCATAGTATTTTCAACCCAAGGGCATCCACACTCTTAATCCAGCCCTGTTTATATTGATGACTAGCCTAAAGTGCCAACTACTAGGCCTATTCTAAACTCTGTTAGCTATTTATACTAAGTGCTTGCGAATACATGGGTAGCCTTCATTTATTTCAATATCGATTCAGAATTCAGCATTTTGTTCATTCATTGATACGCGAATATGAATATCTGAACAACAGAGCTTACATGTATATGAAACCCACAAAAAAATACCCGACTTGAATAAGCTACACAACTGACAAGTAACTGGTGATTGCTGTGGCGGTTGCCCTTCTATTAGTTTCTTTGTTACACATTGTTGTGATTGTTGTTGACTATGTTGTGTGGCAAGCTTTGCTGCTGTACTGACCTTGGCGCGCGTTCTGGGTATTTGGAGGACTGAATCAAATTGGTCTGCGCTAATACCGGCTGTTGTTGGTGTAATTGTTGTGATTGTGGGGACCGATTGGATGCCGGAGGTTGAATGCCTATCCTCTGTTGTGTTTCAGACTGGTGTGGCAGTTTCTGTGGCTGTACCATCAGTGGTTGCTGCTGTGGACGTACCGGTGATTGTTGCCCTTGTGGCTCTGATTGAATTGTCTGTGGCTGTTGCTTCTGTTGCTGAGGTAATAGTTGTGACTGTTGATGTGGTTTTAATGTTTGAGGTTGTAGTTGTTGTGGCTGAAGTGTCTGTGGTTGTCGTGGCTGTGGTTGTATGCCTAGTTGTTGATGTGGTTGAAGTTTTTCTGGTTGTAGTTGTTGATGTGCCTGAAGTGTTTCTGGTTGTAGTTGTTGATGTGGCTGAACCGGCTGTGGTTGTAGTGGCTGGGGTTGTAATTGTTGATGTTGCTGAAGTGTCTCTGGTTGTAGTTTTTGATGTGGCTGTAATGGTTGTGGTTTTAGTTGTTGCTGTGTTTTTTGTTGCTGTGTTTGTTGTTGCTGTGATGGAAGCTGTGGGGGTAGCTGTTGTGGTGCTTGTTGTGTCAATTGCTGTGGCAGTGATTGCAGTGGTTGCTGTGGTTGTCGCTGTTGTAATTGTTGCTGTGACTGTGTTGGTGTTTGTAACTGTTGCTGTGGTTGTAGCTGACTATGTGGCTGGTCCAGTGAATGTGGCTGTAGTTGTGGTTGCTGTTGCTCAAGTAATGGGTGTTGCTGCAGCTCTGATTGTTGATGTTGCTTCAGTTGCTGTTTGTGACTGATCTCCTGCAGTCCCTGATTAAGAACAAGCTGGGTCTGCTGCCCGCCCTGTTTCAACTGCTGCTTGAACTTTCTCAACTGCTTCTGTTGCTCTTGAGGTACCTTCTGTTGCTGGACGAACTGCACGTTATGCAATTGCTGCTGTTCCACAGACTTCACCTGCACATCCTTGTGGAGGTCTCCTTGCTGAATGTGTGGCAGAGATGTAACGACAACATTTAGCGATACAGATTGAGTAGTCAGCTTCTTGAAAGAAGAGTGTCTTTTCAATCGATCCATATATACATTTATGGTGCTTGGCCTCTTGGTGCTTGGACCGGTGTATCGTGGTGGACGCTTGGTGGTGGAGCCAATACCAAGTAATTGGTTGATGTTCAGTTTTCCATGCTTCATATCTGTTATCTCACTCTGGTGTACATATGTCCCCAGTAGATTGGAGAGCACCTGCTGGGAGTTCTGCGCTGTCCCAAAATGAGTGTACGGACGCGATGAGAAATTTCTATAGCTCAAGGCAATGGAAACGAAGGCGATGAGCGACAGCAGCAGGCAAGTCACCGACCGGCAGCCATTGGTGTGCACCTTCCGGTACAGCCATCTGTGGAAGAGACAAATGGTCGTGGGAGGCATTACATTCAACAGTCAGGAACAGCATGTCTCGGGCGGTGTTCGCACTCACACATCTGCCATTCCGGAGCGAACGTCCCGACCATTCGACTAGGGGGTTCAAACCCACATATCTGACATTTCGGAGCGAATGTCCCGACCATTCGACCAGGGGGTTCGAACCCACACATCTGCCATTCGCGAGCGAACTTCCCGAACATTAGACTATCTAGGCTCGCTGATGCAATCAACCCTACCAATGCCAGCCCGGGGAGTTGAGTGAAAGTCATTACAGTAGAGTCACATCTTTATATGCTAACTTCAAAAAAATAATTTACACCATTTTTACTTTGGCTTTTAAGTTTTATATTTGTTTGCTATGGTTAAATCAGCTATACCAATATATAAACACCTACACACATACACAGGGATGTCAGTCTTCAGGGTACATCACACATCCAAGTTAAGCTATTTCGGGTTTAAAAGCAAAACACTTGGAAATTCTTAATTTACTTCAAGAAGATGTGCTGATTTCATTTACCTAGTTTTCGCCCCTTTTCTAATGGGTTGTTCAGAAGCCCCTGTCTCATAGACAGCGCTGTGGGTTGTTTATATAATAAATGGGTCAGTTTCTGACAGTTCGGGAGTATTACATAGGACTATATGGATACAATATTCACCCATATTCAGAGGAGGGGTGAATAACAACCTCGTCTAAAAGCGAACAAAAACTGCTTTGGTATTTAAAGAAAAATGTGGTGCTCCTGATTCCAGTATACAGTGTTTTTATCTATATTGGCGCAGAGTTGGTGAAATGGGTTTGTTTGTTGTTGTTTCACGTCCTAGCAACATCTAAAGTCATATCAGGATGGGTACCGACTTGTGACAGTGTGCACTCATGGTGACTTTATAATGCTGTCCCACTGGGAAAGCAGGCCGCCGGCACCACGACCTGATATCCTACTCAGTCACATTTTCATGTCACTGAGCACACCAGTCCTTGCCCTGTCCTAATAATGCTGAGCCCCTGGCTAGGAAGCAACAAGTATCAATTTTAAAGACAGTAGTTTGACTCGACCAGGGTTCGAACCCACGATCTACCAGCAAGGTGGTGAAATGGTAGAATGCAAACAAACAAGACGGCGGCCACAGGATTTTGTTTGTTTGTTGTTTTCCCTCCGAGCAACATCTAAGGTCATCAGGACGGGTACCGACTTGTAGCAGTGCACTCATGGCGACTTTATAGTGCTGCCCCACTGGGAGACCAGGCCACCAGCATCATGACCTGATATTCCACTCACTCACATTATCCTGACAATGAGACACTAAAAAATAGCGGGTTATGGTAAGTATCCATTTGAACTATATCTTTAGTACATTAGGTTGCAAATTTGTGCGGTTATTTCCTTTACCCAGCCTTCCTGACACTTTCTCTAACAGTTTGTTTAGCAGCCCAACAGAAACAGGGCTGCGGGGGTAACTAAGGAATATATACAAACCTCAAAGAAACGTAGGGGATTTTAATTTAACCACTCTACAGGAAAGAAGGATTATAACTTATACACATAGTGACAGACTGTGCGGCCAAAAACAGACCAAGTCATGGTGACTTTATATTGCTGACCCGCTGGTACCATTGTACAAATATATGGTCTTTCGGTCATGATAGACGAGCTTGGAATCATATCAATATCTCGGGACCATTGTTATGTAATAGCAATGCAATGTGTTCCCACTCGTTGTGTGACATAAATAACTGTGTGGAAATGTTATGATGTGCAGTAACCGGGGTTGCGGTATGATGTCCGGACATTAAGATACGGTTATTAATTATAGAAATGTTCCGTCCATGCACCAGGAAGAGTGCAAATGAAGGAGGAGCATATCTTAATGTATATTGTAACTATGTGGTGACTACTTGTTACCACGGGACTGCTGGGTAAGCACACGAAGCCATTCTGCATATATTAGGGACACCACCTGTCCTGGGGTTGAGTGACAGGTGCCCCTCTTGGGTGCCACCCCTCCCAGGCTGCAGAGGTGTCTGATTGGCTGGCTGTGTGAGCCCAGTCACCCTTGTACTCCTTGTACTTGCTAAACAGACCCACTCACTCTAGAGATACCAAAAGAAGCAGTTCACCACTAAGTCGTGTGTAACACCTATGGGACCTAGGTGCAATGGGCTGTAGGCACTGATTAGACTGAACAAGCAGAAACTATGTGGGTCTGTGTGGCAGGTTGTAAGTGAGTCACTAGTACTATAGTAGTAGGTGAACAAGAGTTGTAGCAATAAAGTTCAACCTGATCACTGTCAATCTTGTGTGACTTGTCTTCCCTTTCTTACTTAGGAGTTGTTTTGGTATTTAGTGGGTGGAGACTTGCAGGCAGTGCCAGGATCCTCCTGATACTAGTGAGTATGAAGATGAGTAACGGGGGCGACCAAACCAGTTATTCTTCACCATGACCAAATATCCCACAGAGTCACATTATCATGAAACTGTGCTAACCAGTCCTTGTCCTATCCAATTAATGCTGAGTGCCAGGCTAGGTAGCGTCTAGATAAAAGATTCACCCCATACTTCTAGTACAGGGGTGAAGACCAGCCTTATATAAAAACGGTCGAAAAAACGGGCTAATGAACTGAGTCTTTATGAGAGCCTAATTTCACAATCTAAGAAGCAACATTTATTCTTTGTAGATGTCTTCATATTTACCCGCTACCTTTGAGTTGAAAAATATAATAAAATAGCTAGTTTAATATGATTTAAAATTGAAATCGAGGGCGTTCTATGGCCGCCATCTTGGATTTTTGCATTCTCTCCCATTTCACCAAATCTGTGCGAATATATGTAGCCATTTGATCATGGAACCACAGTTTCTACTTCATGTTCCATACTAAAGCTATTTTCACCCATATTTAGACTACGTTGTCGTTCACCCCTGTAACTATATATGTAACCGGGGTGAATCTTTTATCTAGGTAGCGTCAAGTATACATTTTTAAGTCATCGGTTTGACTCAGCCGGGATTCAAATTCCCGACCTTCCGCACCAGAAGACTGAAGTCTACTGATTCAGCCACCTCGTTCAGCTTAATACATGGGTCTAAATAAAATATGAATCAAAAGCGAAATGTGGTGTTCTCCGTGGCAGAATGGTTAGAGGTCGGACTCCTAATCTCAAGGTCAGTGGTTCGATTTCCTGTGCCCCCAACTCTGCCAATTTGGATTTCTACCACTGTGCATAACTTACAGCGTCATCAAAGACTGGTTGCTCTCATACCATGACTATGTGGTGTGGGAGGTTAAAAATCCCTTGGGTCGGTAAAAGTGTAGGCTCGTGCTTTCTAAGTTTCTATCAACAACCTGTCTAATGGTGAAAACAAGTCTATTCAGACTTATCCATGATAGGCAGTATAAATCTTCAAGAAGAAAAAAAAAATGCCTAGAAAGGCCTGGTCACTGGTGCAGTAATATGCAGTTCACGAGTAGACGTACCTGGGGTATCCACACAGTTCCATTCCGTCCGAGAGGCCTCTCGTTAGTTCTCCAGCTTTCTCGCTCTCCTACAACCTTCACTCTACTTATCTCCTATCAACTATCAACTATGCCCACGTCGGAGAGTGCACGGCAATTATGCCGAAATGGAGCCGCACCGTTCGAAGAACGAGTCGAATCCCAAATGCGAGGACACGGCGACTAGGGCGTTGAAACTTGTCACTCCCACCTCGAACACGTGACCTGGGTCCTAGTAGTACAGTGTGCGATAGTAGGTGGCAGCACGCGGCACACAGTGCACACACAAGCAGCTACACCGGGCGCGGTGGCCGAATTGGTAGAGCGCAGGCTTCCCGTGTGGGAGATCGGGAGTTCCATTCCCGGTCGAGTAAACCAATGACTTACAAAATTGATACTTGTCGCTTCCTAGTTTGGCACCCGGCATTAATAGGATAGGATAAGGACCGGTTAGCTCGGTGTCGCACAATGTGACTGGGTGGGATATCGGGTCATGGTGCTGGCGGCCTGATGTCCCATAGAAGCAACACTATAAAGTTGACATGAGTGCGCACTATCGCAAGTTTGCACCCATCCTGATATGATCTTAGATGTTGCCAGAATGTAAACTCCTCCAAACATTCTCCAGATTGTTTTCCTGTTTTTTTGTTGTAAATATGTTTATTCTGCTGAATAGGTTCTTTTATCAGCGCCGGTGCACTGGTCTCCCAGCCATTTCTCAGTTTGGGATTATTTTCACAAAAAATGGTTTAATACTTTAATAGAGTAAGGTATGCAATAACCGTTGAATACACAATTAGATAATTGGTATAATATTAATAGAGTAAGGTGTACAATAACTGTTGAATACACACTTTGCCGAAAATAGCACAATGGAATTCTGTTACCCACAGGTTCCACAGCAATATGGCAACAGTAGTGTCATATGACTACATCAATATTCGAACTCCCGACCTTTCACACGACAAGCCAGCGCTCTACCGATTCAGCCACCGTGTCCGGTCATTTTTTTCTCATGTTGCACTTACATGAGTGACACGTCGACTTTGCCTGTGACGAGGCTGTACTATGCTACTGGGGTCACACCTCAGTGCCCTGCCCTACTTAGTGGCTGGCCGGCCACTTTCCTCGGAATTCTCCTTGTAAGGCCAAATAATAAAAGAAAATGGTGATCGTCCCGGCCCGTGCCTGAAACGTCGCTGGACCCTGATTTTTTTTTAAAGTGTATTAAGAAAAAACTAACTTAAAAATGTGTCGGGCTAGCAGCAATTAAACTTTCGTATAAGTTCAGTCATAAGCCGTGTTCACACGGGGAAAATGTAAAACGATTTAGACAAGGCGAATCATATCAATCGATTTAGACGCCTGTTCACACGGGCAGTACTTGGGCCGGAAATCGATATCAGCGCATGAACAAGTCCATACTAACCAGCGCCAGTTTCGGTTAGTCGATGTCGCCACGAGAGAGTGTGGGTTTGACCTAGATATGTATGGACTGAATTGTATCGGTTTGGAAGGGTCAAAACTTCTGCTGGGCAGTGAAACCCTAAAAATAAATGATGAAAAAAATATTTGTGCACAGCTAGCGGTTTCATAGACTAAATTATATAATATGCGCTTTTGATCGACTGGAAAGTCAACAAACTAAGGTCTCGACTGCGCATGCGTGTGACGTCCTTAATCCACCTCAGTGCGTCCACACGGGCAAAATAAATCAGTTCACAGAAATCGATTCATGTACACTACCTCGACAAGTGGTTTACAGAATCCGCATCACAGGAATCGATTCAGCCCTAATCCGACTCAGATGCCCGTTCACATGCGAAATGTAACCCGAACTATACAAGTCGATTTCTACGAATCGATTTACATTGCCTGTGTGAACACGGCTTTATTGGTTTGACTTGGCCAGGGTTCGAACCCAGGAGGTCGAATCCCACGACTTACCAGAATGGGAGCCAGGCACTCAACTCCTTTGGCCATCGCGTCTGGTTACATATTACGTCTACTTCATATGCTAGAAAAATAGAAAATAAAAATAAAAACCGCCCGCCCGACCCTGATTTATGTTACCAAAAGGACTGTCACCAATTTATTTGGCCTAAGTGTCACCCCGCACCTCCACCACTCCATTCCCCACCTACAGGCGTCTCCATTCCACACGTGACCCATATGCGACAATTCGCGGTCAACCGGAAACTGATCCTGTTAAAGGTCACAGCCCAGTGCGAAAAGGGCTGTCACACTACGACGTAAGAGCCAATGTAAGCCTGGCATAGGTGACTTTTCATCATTACATTGAGGTACATTGGGTTACGTTATGATGACGTTAGAATGACATTAGACTGATGTCGAGCTACGTCACGTTACGTTGTGTTACGTCGTATTACGTCGGGGCGCGCCAAGGTTTTCAACATGTCCAAAACTTTCGACGGAGCTCGACGTGAAGCCGTTACGTCGGGATGATGGTACACTGACATTAGGCCAATGTTAGGCGACCATTACAGCTGCGTCGATGACATTAGATGTACGTTCCATTACGTCAGAGCGACGCACAGTCGGGGAGGAACGTGGGGCCAGCGTTGCTCTAACGTCGGCCGAACGAGTTTGTGGCGCGTGGCGAACATTGCTCCAACGTTTTGCTAATGTGTCCTGACGTAGTTGATGTCGTTGACGACCCTTTAGCGTGCGCATAACGTCGGTGACATCATTTGAACGCGTTCTGAACGTGGTGTGAACGTATATACACAAGGCGCAGGTGGGTCTGGTGCTTTGACTGAAGTCGGCCCACGTTCCCGTTACGTCGAGCGCATCAGCCACGCGCTGTGATCACGCTGACGACCTTGGCGTGACGTTAGGGCGACGTTAGGCTCTCGGTCGACGGATGTCGACTGATGTTAAGATATAACGGTCGAGTCGGACGTGGCAACGTTGGTGCAGGCATGATCACGCCAGGCCAATGCTAAGGCACCATCAAAATCACGCTAGCCCGGCGTCGCACACGCTGGGTGTCGCCAGTCCGACGCTTATACAATATGCTAGCCCGACGTCACGGTGACGTCACACCCACGTCAACTACGCTGCATCGACGTCCAACTTGTACAGCAATTTGCATACTACACCGAGAACTTCGACGTAATATAATTTTCACGTTGTGCCTACGCTGATGTCGTTACGTCATAGTGTGACAGGGCCTTTAGTTTCAAATCAGCGAAATTTGCCTGTATGTAAACATGCCTTCGAGGCCTGTGTGATATATATTATATATGTAATATATATATATATAAATATATATAAAAATATATATACGTATATACATTCAATCTATATGTGAATCCACATCTCCATATATATATATATAAATATATATTATATAACCCCGTTAAACCAAGCTCGGTTAAACCAAACGATTGGTTAATCCAAACTTTTTTTAGCGGCCTGACAAAATACTACCATTTATCATATAAAAAAAGGTGTTTAAACCAAAGTCAGTTAATCCAAACTATCGGTTAATCCAAACAAAATTGTCAGACCTCAGGCCACTTCCAGTATGCTTAAACCAACCTTTCATGTGGTTATAAGGTCATCTCAGACCCCACCAACTCTTTTATATGATAAATGGTAGTATTTTGCCAGGCCACCAACAAAGGTTTGGATTAACGGATCGTTTGAATTAACCAAGCTTGGTTTAACGGGGTTATACTGTATATACATAAAAAACAATAATCAAAGTGTCCACATACCTTGTATATTACATTCATAATCATAAAGCACCCGTGTGACCTCGGTTAAACCAAACAAATTTCTAGGGTCCCTTCAAGTTTGGTTTTTAATGAGGTTATACACATATATATACATAAATGTTACCTAGAAAGGCCTGGATTCAAACTTATCTAAATCCGAACCAAAAATACTTTGGTTTGAATCAACTATAAACTAACTGTTGAGGTCCTTTTTTAAACATACAGTGTTTATCTATATTGGCATAGAGTTGACAAATTATTGGGAAAGAATGCAAAAAACTACAGAGTGTCCCCCAAACCATCAGTATCTTGTTGATTATCCGCTAACAGAGCAGCCAACCTAATGCCGTTAATTATCCGAATCGCGATAGGCAGTTTTAAAGAGGCAAAAATTGAGTCACTTGACCAATCCCCTCGGACCCTCAATTCCTCGAGAGAGGCCCCACACAAGGCTAAGTATGTGCAGCTTCCCCGCCGTAGCGAATGCGACGATAGGCCTGATGGATCTAGACCTCCCTTTCTGGCGAACAACTTCAGCATACCTTGATAAATTTCATAACTTAATGCTGGTGAGCCTAAATCTCTATCTGGTATTCTGAAGGCTGGCTCACCCTCCTTGGCGGGCAGTTCAGCTTGGTCCATGACAATTAGCTACCGGTATTTCCAATACCTGTTGTCCAAATCGTATTGTTTTCGATTGCCTAACTCGTATGATCATGCCCCATTCAAAAAACCAAAAATCCCTTCTACACAGGACTGAGTCGGATAGTGTCACCTGGCATTTACGCAATAAGGCTCTAAAACTACAAAGCACTGCAGCTCGCCATGCTGTGTGCCCAGCACTGTTTTTTAAATTATCAAACATTTTGCATAGCATAGAGGGCAAAATCGGCGCCGCTTGACGTGGCATGTCCCCCTTGGCAGGCCTACTACCCTTCAAAGTAGTCTGTATCACAAACTCTTTATAGTCAATTACAGGTGACCCATTCTGTCGCAAGAAGTAATTTAAACCACTGAGGTAGTTAATAATAGATGTATACTTCAACATTTTTGCAAGCCAAGTGGCGTATAGCGCCACTTGGTCAGCAGGGCAAGGCAGGGGAGAAAAATTACCCTCAAATTCGTTAACAAATTCGAAATATGTTTTTATCTGAACATCTCTAGTAGTAATCAAATTGGGCGTGTAGAATTTCCGCTGATAGGATTTTTGTTCATTCCTTAATTTCCAGGGCTCTGAAAGTAGAAAGCCCTAATCAAAAATAAAACTGCAACACATCCGATATGCACTATCCGCCCTACGTATCCTCATCCTAGCATCGTCTTCATCCCAATGACTCAGTGAGTCACAAATAATATTATCTTCACTCGCTATATGTACAGACGATAAGGTAAAATTGTCGCATGTAATACATTACCCCCACCGACTTAGATCTACCTGTACAAATAGCCGACTGTACGGTGGTGTTATCCGTTATTAATAGGACCTGACTATCCTTCCACCCTTCCACCTACTCGCCCAAGCCGAAGTGGCCGCGTAAACTCCCCACATTTCCTTCACATTTATATGTGCCTTTGATGAACAGTTATCAACGGGGAAAGAATGGTGGCCCACCTCCTCTTCCAAGCCATGCTCTGAATCTTTCTCGAAAGTCCCTATTATCCAATCTTCCTGATGGAGTGCTCCAAACCCCCATAAAGATGCATCGGTATACACTGATTGCACTGCAGCAAATTTCCCAAGTCTCGCCTCTATCCCGTTAAATCTATTGGCAAACACTAACCACCACTGGATGTCTTCTCTAAATGCTCCTCTCAATCTCGCTTTATAGTGGGCACATCTTAGTTTTGCGATGATGTCGTAAATCCAAAGCGTGAACGTCCTGCCACCACGTACCACTTTTGCACAATGGGCCAACAAACCTCCCAAACGTTCTAATGATTTCCTAGAGGCCTTCCTACGCTCCACAACACTCTCAAGTGTTCTAATTAACTTTAATGGTTTATCCGTGGGGAGACACATCTCCATTTTGACTGTATCAATCACAATCCCAAAAATTCTAATATTTGTTGAAGGAGTCAACAATTTTGGCAAGCTGATAAAAAAGCCCAATCTCGGTAATAGACATAGGATAATAATCTGATCCCTAAGTGCTTCAGAAAATGACGAGGCGATGACACAAAAATCATCAAAATAATTTACCACGCGTTCAGCACCCTCACGTAATGCGCACCTAACAATGAAGTTTGATAGTTTCGAAAATATATAAGGACTTGAAGAAAGCCCCATACTCAAATGATTATCTTCAAAATAAGTATAATCGTTGTCGCCATCAAACCGCCACATAATACCCTGTCAATCTCTATCTCGCTGATGGATCCTCAACTCCATACCCTCTATCTCCTTTATGGCACTGTGCTCACGCTCTTCCAGAGCCAAGCCGGATACTCCTGCTGCCAGCTCACCCGCCTCCTCCTCCTTCACCGCTTTAGTCGCCATTTTGAGCGCAGTCGTCCGCCTGGTCGTCCTACGTTGGCCCACACACTCCTTCTCCCGTGAACTATTAGCACACCTCTCCGCCTCTCATATGCTGTGCGTTACACCACAGTCAAAACAAAAAAGCATAGCCAACCAACCGAAAACTGAGTGGGCGGCCTGGCGGGCAAGTGTTGACAACTGCGGGCGACTGCGCACGGCAAGCTGTTGGATGGCACAGTACCAGTTGTACCAATGTCCGTTTGTCCGTCCATCCGTGAAGGAAAATTATGAAGAGTGGGACGAGTCAAACGCCCAGCAGCTGCTGAAATAGGCCGGTGCAGGACCTCAGGATGTGACGCAGCACACGGAGCACAATAAGATAGATATGAGAGATTCAAGCAATGACACAATAATAATAACAATAATATCACACAAAGTGTATTTTACGATGCCTATAGACGTATAACGTTTTATACTGGGTATATACTTGTATATATGGGTGTAGGGTGCATCAGGTTGGGAGCCGTTGTGGGCTACGGTAGAGATAGGTGCGATCCGCCAGGTTAACGGATGGTTCGGGCGGGAGAGTTGAGATGCCCTAGTCGGCGCCACCATCGAGATCGGCAGGTTCTACTGGTAGCTGGTACTGGTAGCTGTTACCCTACAGGATGGTACCAGCATAAATGTGACATCCTCGTTCCTAGCCACCCCCAGCCAAGACGTGGGTTACTGGGGTCAGGACTTTTTGCTCACAGCACGAGTTTTTGTCGACTCCACTTGCGGTGTCCGATTTGAAATTCTAGGAACTCGGGTGACCCGAGTCGCCTGGGTCATGTTAATCGAATATGGCCGTTATGTACATAGTCGAAAGAAGGAGCCCTGGCCGAATCGGTAGAGCGCAGGGAGTGGGAGATAGGGAGTTCACTTCCTGGTTGAGTCAAGCCAACGGCTTACAAATTGATACTTGTGGCTTCCTAGTCTGGCACTCAGTATTAATAGGATAGGGCAAGGACTGGTTAGCTCAGTGTCAGGATAATGTGACTGTGTGGGATATCGGGTTATGGTGCTGGTGGCCTGATTTCCCAGTGTAGCAGCACTATAAAGTTGCCATGAGTGCACACTGTCACAAGTCGGTACCTGTCCTGATATGAGCTTTGATGTTGCCAGGATGTAAAACTCCAACAACCAACCAAACTAGTCGAAATACAAGCCGGAGAATCGGATTACCGTGTATGTGCCAATAGACGCGCACTGCGCAAGTGCAGACACATGGATGCGCGTCTATTCAAAGTTAAAGAATTTCCTGGATTTGTTTTTGTCGTGCCTCTGAAATAAAGTGGGATTGTCTTATTTTATGTGCATTCAGTCTGAATATGATCGTAAATTTTGATGTGTTTTTGTCGTGCCTCTGAAATAAAGTGGGATTGTCTTATTTTATGTGCATTCAGTCTGAATATAGTCGTAAATTTGTGCGTGCTTTCAATCTTGAAATGTGTGTGTGTGCTTCTATTGGATAGCGTATTTCTATTGGGACATATACGGTAGTTACACATGTGGCAAGCAAGGCTCTGCACACACTGATCGCAGCGTTGTCTCTGGTGCCTGTAGTCTTAGGTTACTGATTTATCTGAATCGGATACAACTGGAGATCTCTGACCTAATTTCAGTTCTGTCCTCTCGTTAGTCTGGTTTTATCTAGTCTGTCATTCATGGAATGCTGGAGACTGACAGTAGTCCTTCTAGTACGCTCGTCCGACCTACTTGTCGGCACAAATAAGATGGCTCATCCAAACAGTGGATATGAAGAGTTCAGGCGCAAATCCCCATAAACACCAATCCAAAAATTCAGATGAACATTGGAATTAAACCTTCAACAAGGTCTATCTTTTTTGTACATGGCTCTGTAATCAATTCTTCACAAGCAAAGTGGAATTAATGACAATTAAAATTAACTTCAGGTAAACATATTTTATTTTAATTCAATTTTTGGATTGGCGTGTATGGGGGTTTGCGCATGAACTCTTCAAATTTATATATATTCCCTGACCGAATATATAGTATTCCCTGACCGAATGCAGAAGCCGAATCGGTAGAGCGCAGGCTTCCCATGTGGAAGGTTGGGAATTTAAAAGAATAAAACCCAGCTGAGCTAAACCGATGACTTCCATAATTGATACTTGTCGCTACCTAGGCTGGCTCTTGGCATTGCCTGAGTAGGGCAAGGACTGGTTAGTGCAGTATCAGGATAATGTAACTGAGTGCGAAATCGGGTCCTGGTCCTGGATGCCTTGTCTACCGGTGGGACAGCACTATAAAGCTGTCCTGAGTGCACACTGTCACAAGTCGGTGCCCATCGTGGTATAGCCTCAGATGTTGCCAGAATGTAAAACCCTAACAAACAAAATGACCTATTTTCGTCCCCTTTCTGGGTGTATACCTCTACAACTGTGATATGCTGTAAAGACGTGGTAGTCATACCACAAGGGATAATATGCAGACACAACCATGTCCCACATGACAGATTCTCAGTTCCAGAGCCAGGCAGGTGACGCTTCTAAGGTTGATGCTCATCACTCACTACCTTGCCTAGAACTCAGCATCACTAGGATAGGGCGAGGACTGTTTGGCTCATCTGCCAGGATAATGTGCCTCTCTAAGTGGGATATCAGACAACGGTTCCAGTGACATGGTATCTCAGTAGAGAAACACTATAAAACAGTCTTCACTAGTCGCAAGTCAATGTTTAGTTGGCCGTGAAACCTCAATCGATCAGTTAGAAACAGCCGTAGGGAGGCTCTGACCACCCACCTAGCCCCAGGTCGCCATGGCAACCAGTGGTGGTGGGGATACGCTTGACTTGTATGACTGACAAACAAGAAGTAATGGGGCTGTCACACTACGACGCTTCTCACCGGCGACCCGTCGACAGAGACACAGACAGAGACACATACAGAGACAGACACAGAGACACTGACAGAGACACAAACACAGAGCCACAGACAGAGACACAGACAGAGACACATACAGAGACACATACAGAGACAGACACAGAGACACAGAAACAGACACAGAGACACACACACAGAGACAAAAACAGAGACACAGACAGAGACACAGAGAGAGACACAGACACAGACAGAGACACAGACAGAGACACATACAGAGACACACACAGAGACAGACACAGAGACACAGACAGAGACACAGACAGAGACACAGACAGAGACACAGACAGAGACACAGACAGAGACACAGACAGAGACACAGAGAGAACGCACCGATATACGTTACCACAATGTTGGCCCCGCCCTAATAACACGCTACTGACACGCTGCGCCAATGTCCAATTTCCCCATATTTCCAATATCTTGAACGTTTCTCGACGCTTAAAATTTTATTTTCAGCGCTGACGGGTCGTCGGTGAGAAGCGTCGTAGTGTGACAGCCCCATAAGCTGTACCTGGTGGCTTGCTAGATGGAGCGGACCCCCAGCCACACTTGAACACCAGTTGGATTAGCTTAGCTTCATGGGGTTTCCTGCCCTAGTATCATCTGAGGTCACATCAGAGTTGTGACAGTGTACACTTATGGCGATTTTATAGTGCTATCTCACTGTGATGCCATGCCATCGGTACCTATGGTAGACATTACACTCAGTCATATTATTCGGATCGGGTGTGGTGGTCGAATCGGTAGATTGAAGGCCTCCCGTGCGGGAGATCGGGAGTTCAGTTCCCAGTCGAGTCAAACCAATGACTTATAAAAATAATACTTGTCGCTTCCTAATAAATCCTGCTCTCATCACGAGCTGAAAAGGAAATACCCAGCTGTTTTTGACAAAAGATAGATTTGGACCATCTTAAAGTTGCATTGTCAGCAGACGGGATGGCCGAATGAGTTGAGCATCCGTTCCCCGTTTTGGTAGATGGTGGGATTCGAACCCTGGTCGAGTCAAACCAATGACTCAAAAATTGATACTTGTCACTTCCTACCCAGGCACTCAGCATTATTAGGATATGGCAAGGACTGGTTGGCTCAGTGTCAGGATAATGTGACTGAGTGGGATATCGGGTCATGGTGCTGGCAGCCTGATTTCCCAGTGGGCAGCAATATAAAGTCGCCATGAATGCACATTGTCACAAGTCGGTACCCGTCCTGATATGACCTTACATGTTGTCAGGATGTACAACTCCAACAACCATTTAAAGCTGCATAGTCCAATGAAATATCAAATTTTCAAAACCAAACGAATTATCTAGATTTGATTTTACATATCTAACTTAGATACTGATGCACTTATTAAGCATTTGCTTCTGCGTAGAAGGCAATACTGAGTCAAATTAACAGAACCTGGTACTGCAGAAGTCTATGGTGTCAGAGTTTTGGAAAGCTTGCCAAAACTAATTTTCCATGTTTGCAGTCAAAATATCCCAAAAGTTTACCATTTAAAATAAAAGTAACTTTAAACTAATGTAAAGTAGATACTAGTGATCGATCTAATATATTTATCTCAGAAAAAATACAGAAATTCGAAACCATCGGACTATGCAACTTTAAGCTTGTGCTTGATAGAATCTACCAAGTCTGTGCGCTGTAAAAACGCTGTCGCCACATGACTTGTTTTGATAATTCACATGTGAAACAATAGATGGCGCCACCACCGGGAGCGGTCCTTGACGCGGATAAATTTGTTGTCAGGTGTTTTGGTTTCCAGGCCATGGTTACCCCGGTGTGGCGTTTTCAGCCGTGTACCATGCTCAGCCGTGTGATTAGACTCAAACTCAAGGCATTGTCAATGGTCGTGAGTAATCTTCATACAGAAAATACAGAACAAGTGAAATATCTCTAAAACCACACCACCTATTAACACATCACTTGGTACACATATAGAAAACATCTTCACCAAAAAGATTATATTAAATTGATAAGGTTAGGGTTCTTGATTTCTATTAATTTTGATTAAAACTAATGTTTTGCACTGCGCTTACCGTCAAACTCAAGGCATTGTCAATGGTGGTGAGCAATCTTCATACAGAAAATCCAGGAAAAGTGAAATATCTCTAAAACCACACCACCTAGAAACAAATCGCTTGGTACACATATAGAAAACATCTTTACCAAAAACATTATATTAAATTTATAAGGTTAGTGACTCACGACCATTGACAATGCTATGAGTTTGACTCTATGCACATGGCTGAGCACAGTACACGGCTGAAAACGCCACACCGGCAAAGGTTTTCATAGTCGGATTCTAAAACCACCCGTGGGTGTTGGTGGTGACTCAGTGCATCTATCTACAAAACCGTCCTCCTGGCGCCATCTGCCGAGAAGGCCAGGGGACCAGGCTAAGATGTGTATGGTTACATACACTATTGTGAAATGTCTGTCACACCAGCTGAGTGGGATTGGGGTTTAACTACCCTGCAATGTGGGTGACTGACCCACAATGAACACACACACACACGCACACACACGCACACCCACACACGCACACACACACACACACTCAGAGGTGGTTCTCTGAAACTGGGCACTAAAGTGTGACATGGAAACCAAATGTGGACGCCTTCCAAATAGTAGCAGAAAACATTCCAAATAATAATAGAATCCACGTTCATATGAAATTTTATATGTTTTGCATATGTCAGAGTTGAAAAAAACAACTATTTCACTTTTTGATTTTGATCTCATACAAATTGAGAAATATGCTAATACCACTCACGTAACATGGAAATCAAATACACATCCAGATCATCATTTTAGCATACACAACAAATTCAAACACGATTTTATTCATTACAATTAAGCAAATAAGATTAAGTCTTATGAGAAAAAAGGTAAACAAAACTTTGGCCAAATGCACAGTGTCAATATGCAAAATTTCACATTTTCACCTTAGCACAACATTATACAACCATCTTTTTGATACATTTCTTTGCTAGATCAAATGCATGTAGTATTTCTCACGTACTTAACACATAGGGGCAACAATAATTACTTGACTTCCTACAAAAAGAAAAAGAATTACTTATCACCATTGTAATGTGGAAAACACATATGTAGTGTCCAGTTTCAGTGAATGACCCACAAGTACGCACACCCCAACACTTACATGCCAACAGACCATACACTTGCATACACACACCATGGCCGTAATCGATTAACACGACCCGAGCGACTCGGGTCACCCGAGTCGTCAGAATTTCAAATCGAACACTGCGAGTAGAGTCGACAAATACACGTGCCGTGTGCAAAATGATCCGACCCAAGTAACCCACCTCCTAGCTGGGGTTGGCTACGAGCGATGACATCACATTTGCACTGGTACCATCCTGCAGGATAACAGCCACCTGTACCAGTCATACATGTTTTTTTTAAAGAATAACTTAGATTAATGAAATGGAAATATAGATAAACTAGGCCATCATAAAATACTTTAAATCCTATTTTGCTGTACTTTTATCGATTATTAAAAAAAAAAAAAAAGTGTCCACCCGAGTGCGGAGAAGCGTATTCGATTATTTGACCCGAGTCTGTAGGATGTGCGCATGTGCAAAAAAGTGGCTCGGGTGACCAGAGTCGATTAATCGATTACGCCCCATGTGAGCACATGGACATTTTCTATTCATCGAGCACACGCAGTCCATAACATAATTTCATACCGTTGGCTTGCTATTCCGTATGCAAACAAAGCATTTGCATCTGGTGCGTAGACCGGAAGTGATGGCGGAGTAGGTAAAGCGCTAGCTTCCCATGCGGGGGATCATGGGATCAATCCCAGGCTTAGTTAAGCCAAATACCTATTACATTGATACTTATCACTATCTCCCCCTGAGCTTGTCAATAGTAAAGGTAGAGCAAGCACTGGTTGGTTCAGTGTTAAGATAATATGACTGAGTGGGATTATCACGCCATTGTGCTAGTGTCAATGTATCACAGTGAGGCAGCACTGTAAAGTCACCATCAGTGTGTACTGTCACAAGTCGGTCCTTGTCCTGATATATATGATATATTGATATATTTGCATATACAGTAGAACCTATCTTAATCGACCGACCTGCGGACCGACTTTAAGGTCTATTGAGGGAGGTGGTCCATTTAGGGAGGTGGGCGTTTAGGGAGTTAGAATATGGTCACAATGGTATTGTTGGGACTCAAATAAAGCGATCGATATAGGGGCGTGGTCAATGTGTGGAGATGGTCGGTTAGAGAGGCTTTACTGTATATGTAATATGCAATTGCATTATGCAGATATAAATACTAGAACCACCGACATGTGCATTTCTGTCATAATTTGTCATATTTTCAAATATAGTTTTATTCACTGAACAAAATGACATTTTTCAATGATGAAGGTGCGGGTGGGGCGCACTGGTCTCACGATCAACGCAACATTTCAGTTATTTACACAACTTAAATTTGCTGGTGCATACATCAGGAAGGGGGGTGACAACTTTAATATTAAATTTTGAATTTTATTTTACCACCATCATCATCATCATGCTGTCGGTCGCGATGCGACAAAGACTGCTTTCATTACTTGACTGCCGCTCTCCACTTAGTTCTCTGCTGTGAGAGTTGCGTCCATGAGTCGGTCTTAATGTCTCTCAGCTTCAGGTTTCTCTTGATGGTATCCTTGAACCGGAGACGAGGGCGCCCTCTCTTTCTGTAGCCAGAAGACAGTTGAGAAGAGAGGATCTGCTTTGGTAGCCTGTCTGATGACATCCTCATGAGGTGTCCAGTCTACCAGAGATTCTTTTTGATCAGAAGATCTTCCATAGAGGGCAGCCCCGTCTGTTCGAGTATTTCCTTATTTGTCACTTTGTCCTTCCAGGTTAGCCTCATGATTGAACGCAGATGTCGCATCATGAAGGCATGCAGCTTTTTCACCTGTCGTCTGTACACTCTCCAGGCCTCGGCTCCATATAGTAGGGTGGATAGCACGATTGCATGGTAGATCTTACCTTTGACCCGAATGGACACATGGTGGTTGTTCCAGAGTCTCTGGCGTAGTCGGCCGAAAGATGCGCTAGCCTTGGCCATCCTCCTCTGTATTTCAGCATCAATGCATCCATCACTTGATATAGTGCTTCTGAGGTAGGTGAATTCCGGAACAGAGTTCAGCTTGTTTCCATCAACCATGATCTCCTCCTCTCGGGTTCTTGATGTTAATCTTCAGGCCTCCGTCTTCTTGATATTAATCTTCAGGCCAAACTTCTTTGATGCATCGGAGAAAGCGTCGACTATTTTCTGGATCTCTTCAGCAGAGTGGGCAACCAGTGCACTGTCATCTGCGAATAGTAGCTCTCTCACCAGTATCTGACTAGTCTTGGTCTTCGCTCTGAAGTGTGCGACATTGTATAGGTCAGCGCTCTGTCCGGACTGTATATAGATGCCATCCTCCATGTCTCGGAAAGCCTCATCGAGCATTGCTGATAGGAAGATGGAGAAGAGTGTGGGGGCCAGTACACAATCTTGCTTGACCCCATTGGTAACTGCGAACGATTCCGAGACTTCCCCTCCAGCACTAACGTTCGCCATCATTTCTGTATGTAGAGCCTCGATCATAGTTGTGAACTTCTCTGGGCATCCATACTTCCTCAGTAGCTGCCATAGCCCAGTCCTCCCGACTGTATCAAATGCCTTAGTGAAATCAACAAATACCATGTACAGTGGTCGGTCCTGCTCAATGCACTTTTCTTGTAGCTGTCGGAGACAAAATATCATATCCATGATGCTCCGGTTACCTCTGAAGCCACACTGTGACTCCGGAACTATGTCAGGTGTTATGTGACTAGATAGTCTGTTGAGTAGGATCCTGGCGAAGATCTTGCCTGCTATGGAAAGAAGAGAGATTCCTCTATAGTTCCCACAGTCTGTTCGATCACCTTTCTTGTAGATGGTTACAATGCTGGCATCCTTCCATGCTTGCGGTACAGAACCCTCCTCCCAGGCATTGGTGATTAGTTGGTGCAGTCTGTTGAACAGATTGTCTCCTCCGTGCTTCCATACTTCCATAGGAATTCCATGACCACACATTTCATGAAAGCTACCTGCAAAAGTGCTGAAGTGCTGCTGGCTTTTGCAAGTTACCAGCAGCACTATCTCGGGGAGCAAATAGAGGTTTCACACCGGCAAGAACATGTCAAGACAGGCGCAAAACTATTTGTCCCTGTAGTGGCTGGTCGGGAGATGTTGGGGGTTCCATACATCAACCGTAACGACATATAATAGGGTGTGTTTGGTTGGCATCCCCCTAATGCATCTCCCTAAAGTCTAAGTTAATAATAACTCACTAGCAAATTATCTAAGCAAATTGACAGCAATAACATCAAGATAAAGAGCAAGTTAGAGAATTACATAGGATGCATACAGATATGTCATAGAAATGATTCCTTATAAATATGCAGAAGTTAACTAGGTTATGACATCCTAAATATATATAGGAATGTACACAAGTATATAGCTTAATTAATACTCAAGAGCCCTGGTCTGTGACACTTGAGCGGAGTTGAGGTGGGGAATAATGTTTGATATGCCATAGAATGCTATCGATGAGAGGTGTTAAGGTGGTCTTTCCCTTTCAATTGCTTAGTCTTGATCTATTAGGTCAAAAATACTAATTCCCGATTTTCAGGATCTACTGCTGGAGTTAATGGGATACTAATATGGTGTTTGAGGATTTTCTGGAAGTTCCAGCTATGAGGTTTTGAGGATATGTTATACCCAGTCACACAAGGCCTGCGTTCGCTTATGATCGATTCGCAATGTCAAAACATCCTCATTGCGCCCTCCTTAAGTGCTGGCGCCGCGAGGACGCCAACCTCCGGGTGTCCATTTTTGGAAATTTTGGATGCAATGAGGTTGCAGCTGCTGCACCTGCAACCTCCTTGTGCCCTGTTCGGGCGGCGCCATTAAAAACTGGTTGGTGCCCTGGCGCCGCCCTGGCACCGACCTGGCACTGACCTGCACCGACCTCTTGGTTGGCGAGTTGCTGCCAGCCGGGCGGTGACCTGGCGTCGATCTGGTGCCAACCTGGCGGCACCAACATATGCAATGCCATACTCATCGTGTGGTCGGCACCAGGGCACCGCCCTGGCCCCAACCCGGTGCCACCCTGGCCCCAACCAACCCAGCACTGACCCAGCGCCGCCCTGGCACTGACCCAGTGCCGCCCTGGCACCACCCTGGCGCCTCCCTGGCACCGACCACGTATTTGAACCAATGTATCGAGTATGACACTGGGAGGTTTGGCTGTAAGGAGGTTGGCAGCGAATGCTGGCTCTCATGTGACTGGGGTATTAGTGGGTAGGTAATAAGCGTGGGAGATATGGATAAACATATTTTATAATAAGATAGCTTTGCATCACAACAGAGTATTGATATGACCTCAGGTATTGTTAGGACGCAAAACCCCAAATAAACGGAGAGTCTAGAGATTTGCACACAGGCCAGAGGCCCGCCCCTACCACTGCGCACTCACACCACTCTGCCATACAACTCACCATAACATATTAATACCGACCTCTTGATTCTGTCAACCCACTCTGTGTAGCAGTCTGCAGAATCAGTAACTGGCTTAGACCCAGGGATCACTAATTACAGAGGAGAATTATAAATAAGCAGTTCGCTGTAATAACAATTTCACTAGGAAAGAAGCATCAACCCTACTTTGAATAATTAATAGTAACTTTGAAGCCATTAACTTTGCACTATAACCCATGTACTTCCACCTACCCCCTCTCTCCCTGCATGACATCACAAAATGGGCTATTTGAGCTCTAACCCAGTATGTTGGGACTGTTCTGTCCAGAAGTATTATATCGAGTCCATTCTCAGTAGTTCTGAGTGCAATGCAGGATTTGAATATTTTGTTAACATATCGCCCTGATGGGCTTCCTATTCTGGAGAGCGAAGTAATAAGAGCCATTGGGCAACTTCGGAATGGGAAAGCAGTAGGAACAGACGATATCTCTTCTGAAATGTTAAAAGCTTTGGAGGGAGCTAGCATCACAAGGATAACTGCTCTTTTTAATGACATATATAACACCGGATATATTCCATCAGACTTAAGAAAATCTATATTTATTGCCCTTCCTAAGAAACCAAAAGCGGTGGAATGCTCGGATTTCAGAACAATAAGCCTCATGAGCCATGTTATTAAAGCTTTACTCAAAATACTACTAGAAAGGATTAAAAAAAAAATTAATCGAGAGGTATCAGAAGAGCAATTTGGATTCAGACCAAACAGTGGAACAAGGGAAGCCATTTTTAACATGAGAACAATAATTGAGAGACACCTAGAAGTAGATAAGGATATATACATATGTTATATAGACTACGCTAAAGCATTTGACAAAGTACATCATAAGAAACTCATAGAAGCTCTACAAAAAATCGGTCTAGACGGTAAGGACGTTCGGCTTGTGGCCAACCTCTACTGGGAACAGTATGCTGCTGTAAGAATTGGAGACTCATTGACACCAGAAGTGAAGATCAAATGTGGAGTGCGACAAGGATGTGTTCTATCACCTAGTCTTTTCAACATTTATACGGAAATGATTTTCAGAGAAATAGATGACATCATAGGAATAAATGTTGGAGGTGGAAATATCAATAACACAAGATACGCAGACGATACAGCACTGCTAGCCTTAACGTCAAATCGACTACAAGATATAGTGGATGAAGTAAAAGAAAAAAGTGAGAGATGTGGCCTCAAAATGAATGTAAAGAAGACAAAATCCATGGTTGTCAGCAGAAAGGAATACAAACCAAGAGCAGAGATAAAAGTTAATGGTGTAATCTTGGAGCAGGTAGAGTCATTTGTGTATCTGGGCCATTTAATAACTAGTGATGGCGGATGTGAAAGAGAGATTAAACGGAGAATAAACATTGCCAAAACAACATTTCTAAAGATGCAGAAAGTACTAACATCTAGAGACATAAATATAAAAACAAGACTCCGACTGCTAAAATGCTATGTGTGGTCTACACTTTTATATTGCTGCGAGACATGGACTTTGAAGAAAGCAATAACAACAAAGCTCGAGGCATTTGAAATGTGGCAATACAGAAGAATGTTAAAAATTCCATGGACAGCAATGATAAGCAATGTGGAGGTCCTAACAAGAATGAAAATAAAGAGACAGATAATACAAACGATCAAAAACAGAAAAATTAAATACTTTGGCCACATGATACGACACCAGGAATCACAGAGAAGAATACTGGAAGGGAAGATAGAAGGGAAAAGACCAAGAGGGAGCAGGAGAATAACATGGATGGACAACATCACTGAGTGGACAGCAATGAGCTATGCGGAATGCGTGAGAGGAACGAATGACAGGAAGAGATGGAGGTCCATTGCAGACATCCTTCTTCGAGAAGACGGCACCCATTGATTGATTGATAGCGAAATGAAAAGAGGACATGATGAATCAAGTGAGCTGGTCTTTAAAGGTTGGTTGGTTGTTGGAGTTTTATGTCCTGCCAACATCTAAGGTCATATCAGGACGGGTATCGACTTGTGACAGTATGCACTCATGGTGACTTTATAGTTCTGCCCCACTGGGAAATCAGGTCGCTGGCACCATGTCCCGATATCCCATGCAGTCACATTATCCTGACACTGAGCTAACCAGTCCTTGCCCTATCCTATTAATACCTAGTGCCAGGCCAGGAAGCGACAAGTATCATGCCTGCTCTCTCCCTGCGTGTCCGCCCCCCTACCCATGGACCCCTCTCCCCCATCCACATTTGACAAACAACTATTATAACTCAATGACTCGAGACCCACTACCCCTACTTTAACCCATTACCACCACTGAATAACTACATCAACCAGCAAGCACACAATATAAACCACTATACATGCACAACATGGCACTATTTAAAGACAACCATAAACAAACTACTGATATACAAACACAACAAAAACCACTATGTACATTACTGCACACTCTATCTTGATGCATATACCTTGCACTATGGTGAGTACATATGCTGTACCCTATGCAGCATAGGCTGCTCCCCCACTTTCTTTTATGTTCAGAATGGTTATGCTGCACACAATGATGCATATACCTTGCACTATGGTGAGTAGATATGCTGTACACTAAGCAGCATAGGCTGCTCCCCCACTTTCTTTTATGTTCAGAATGGGTTGTGCTGCACACAATGCAACACATTCCACTTCCACTATGCACAGATGAAATGCGACCACTCCAACGGCTGGAAGACCAGTGCCCCGGCGATGACAAAATATGTATTCAGATGAATAAAAATATTTACCAAAAAAAAAATTGGTTTGACTCGACCGCTAACCGAACTCCCGACCTTCCGACGCGAGGCCCGCGCTCTACCGATTAACCCATCGCTATCTATGGAAGGGAGTCAGGTCGGGTCATGAGACAAATTCCTTCCCTGTAGAGATCGAGCAAGCATGTTGCTCCTCACCAGTTGTGTCCAAAAGGAATCCAAATTGAAAAATTCCCTCCGTATCTGTCTTTACACTGCGTGACCTATTTATCTAACCTGGACACAAGATGTTCCTATGGCGGGTTAATGGCGTATATAAAGGCTATATGAGTATAAATGGCGTAGAATAAATATGGAGTCCGAACCCCGATTTATTGAACGATTTTCCTAGAGTGTTGTAAGAATTTATTAATATTTATGTATTAAACCAATCGGTTTCCCCGGAATATTGGCCGCGGGATTAGCACGTGGCGCCACCACCGGGTCTTCTTGGTATCTGGCATTAGGTTGCTTCGATCACTTATGTTGCAGTCACACTACGACGACAAGGGCGATAAGTGTCCAACGAGTTGGACTTTTGGGAACTCGTCGGATCTCGTTCAAATCTCGTTACGGTCTCGTTAAGGTGTCGTCGCAACTCGTCCACTCTCGTCACCTCTCGTCGCCTCTCGTCGGCAAGTCGTCGATGTTTTGGACATGTTGAAAAAGTTTGACGTAGCTCGACGAGTTCAGAACTCGTTCGCATCACATCACGGTCATGTTACGGTCACGTTACGGTCTCGTCTTCGATGTTACGTACTCGTCACGCTCTCGGTCACGTCGGTAGGCTCTCGTTATGCTCTCGCTCACATCGTTAGGCTCTCGTTATGACCACGTCATCTGGTTGGTTGGTTGGTTGTTGGTTGTTGGTTGGTTGTTGGATGGTTGTTGGTTGGTTGTTTGATTGTTGGTTGGTTGTTGGTTGTTGGTTGTTGGTTGGTTGTTTGATTGTTGGTTGGTTGTTGGTTGGTTGTTGGTTGTTGGTTGTTGGTTGGTTGCAACATTTTTCGCCCAATTGCTGCTTTGTGTTTTTTGTAGCATTATTTATATCAAATTAGACGAAGCCACGGAATGGCTGAGCCTAGTCTGATAGGTAAGTGATGTAGCCTGAATGGTGCTTTTTTTTGTTTACGGCACCATTACACTATTGTTTTATTTAGTTATTTATGAATGCCAAATTCGTGATGACAATTAATTTTAGATTGATTGATTGATTGATTGATAAAAAGTGGGGGGCTATTTTGTTCTCCGTTTCTGAACCGAGTTGACACAGAAAAGTCACTTTAGAAGTAGATCTTATTGAGAAAATCAGTAGGTTCTAATTACTGATGAATTGGTCATATACAGTAAAGAATAACACTTTTTTAAATATTCATTTGGTAATGCTTTGCTTAGCCAATGCTGCTGTTTTTGTAATTTTCAAGTAAAATATAAAGTTGAATCTATGTAGTGGTATTGTGTCATATTCCTACTCTGCTGCCATCGATTGTGGAAGATTAAACTGATCCGTACTAGCTGGCTGATTCCCGGTATTCATAAGATGAGACAAGAATTAAACTATTTCAGTTAGAACTGGACCAAATACGCAGTACAGTGCTATCTCTGATCGACGAACACCTGTCATATGTGGACAATTTTCAAATGATTTTATTTCATTTGACTCTCCTCAAATGAGAGGACACCTGCAACAATTAGGACAGCATTGGTCTGTATGTAGACAGAGGCTACGGTAAAATACTGGTCACGTGGTACAAGTACTGTTGGTGGTGCATTAAATATATTAAGTTACATAGTCCGATGAAATCTTGAATCGCTCTCAACCAAAGCACTTACATATATTTGATCCTATATAGCCAACGTAGATGCTGGCACACATTTTAAACATGTGTTGCTAGCCACAACGAATACTAAATCAATTTAACAGAACCTGTCACCGCTGCAAGTCATACAAAACATATGATGTGTGCACAACATTATGTTGCTTGTTTTCACTTAGGGGTCGTCCAACGTTTTCAACATTTTCACGGTCTTACAAAGCACAGCACCCCCCCCCCCCTCCCCCCGCCATCCCCCATGGTAGTACACATCAGTATGCTGACAAATATAAACATTTTATTAAATGATACAAGTCGTATTTGATTTCCCCCTCCCCCCCGGTCCACCTGTATTATGGTTTGTATGACCGTGAAAATGTTGAAAACTTTGGAAGACCCCTTAACATTTGAGAGTTAGCCACTTTTTAGACAACCTTATTCTAAAATAAAATATGAGGATCAGCATAATATATTTACTAAAAAATATAGCAGGGACTCAAAACCATTATAGAGCTCCTAAATCCCCTAACAGTTTGTTTTTCCATACACACGAGGTGTGACGACAAGCGTCTGTGCCTGTTTCTCATTGCAGCGAGTGTTCATGCCCCTTCACCGAACGTGGTGGCCGAATCGGTAGAGTGCAGGCTTCCTGTGCGGAAGGTCATGATTTCTAATCGCAGCCGAGTCAAACCAAGGACTTGTAAAATTGATACTTGTCACTACCTAGCCTGGCGCTCGGCATTACTAGGATAGGGCAAGGACTGGTTAGTATCACTATCAAGATAATGTGACTGTGTGGGATATCAGGTCATGGTCCCAGCGGCCGGGTCTCCCAGTAGGGCAGCACTATATAGTCGCCATGAGTGTATACTGTCACAAGTCCGTACCCGTCCTGATATGACCTTAGATGTTGATAGGACGTAAAACAACAAACAGCAACTGTTGTCCCGCTAACCACCAGCACTGAATCCCACCTGCCCAAGCCTGAAGTGGGAATGTAGTACATTACACATCATTATGGTTTTGAAATACAGTAAAACCTCTCTAAAGGGGCTGTCACATAAGGATTTTTTGCGGGAGCGTATGGCGGCGTAGGCGCGTTACGTCATATATGTCGGCATACACTGTATACGCTACTCATACGCTATGCATACGCTACTCATACGCTACTCATACGCCGCCAGATACCGCCAGATGCCGGCTTATGAGGCATATGCCACCATACGCTTTCATAAATCCGTCCGTCCACATTTTCTTGTGCATGCTCAAAAAATCACGACCTATGAGAGCGTATAGCCCATACGCTACTCATACGCTGACATACGCTCCTCATACGCCGGCATATGCTCCTCGTACGCTAGGGGTACGCCGGCATAGGTTTTTCATACGCTCAACTTGTGTCACCGGCGTATCTCTAGCGTATCTCTAGTGTATGTAGCGTACGCATAACCTACGAGTTACGTATGGGAGCGTACTCCTAGCATATGCACAGCATATGCACAGCGTATGCACGCTACTCATACGCGCATATGCTATGCATACGCTACTCGTACGCTACTCGTACGCTCCACATGCCAATCAAAACTGTCAAAATATGTCACAGCACGCTCCCACACGCTCCTCGTACGCTCCTCGTACGCTCCTCATAGGTTCCACATACGCTAAAAACCAGCCAAAAGGTCACCAAATGTCATCATAGGCCGGCACGCGCAGGACCTACGTAGGTTTTCAATACGCTCCCGCCATACGCCGTAATGTGACAGGGCCTTAACCGACCACCTCCACAGATCGACCATGCCCCTTATCGATCGCTATATTTGGCTCCCAACAATACCATGGTAACCATATTCTAATTCTCTAAACCAACCACCTCCATAAATTGACCACTTAAAGTCGGTCACAAGGTCGGTCGATTTAGAGACTTTAAGTGGTCCATCTATGGAGGTGGTCGGTTTAGGGAGTTAGAATATGGTTACCATGGTATTTTTGGGACCTAAATAAAGCGACCGATAGGGGGCGTGGTTGATCTGTGGAGGTGGTCGGTTAGAGAGGTTTTACTGTATTCCTACTGCGACTGGCTAGCGACAATCACCGACCATGAGAGCTTACTTGTGACCTGGTTGGTCAGGGGGCGGGTCAGTTGGTTCTTTGACGCAGCAGTGGGCAGAGCAAGGAATTAAACCACGAATCATATGTTTCTCTCCCTGTCTTACATAGTGTCAATTTACAGACCAGGGTGAACCGGCCGGACATGTTAAACATGGCCTATCACACTTCCATCGGACTGTGCAACTTTAAAACGTAGTTGAATTGGCATTACAGTAAAACCTCTTTAAATCGACCGACCTTGGGACCGACTTTAAGTGGTCCATTTATAGAGGTGGTCGGTTTAGGAAGTTAGAATATGGTTACCTTGGTATTGTTGGGAGCCAAATAAAGCGATCGATAAGGGGCGTGGTCGATCTGTGGAGGTGGTCGGTTAGAGAGGTTTTACTGTATTTCAAAACCATAATGATGTGTAATGTACTACATTCCCACTCTGGAGTTGTGAAATAAAGATTCAAAAACTAGATGAGTGGTTGTCACACGAGTATGGAGAACGTGGATGTAATTCACAGATGGGAAGTGAATAGCCAGCGAGAACAATCCACATACACAGTCGTCATGGCACAGACAGGCGCTTACTGAGAAGCAGCATTCTAGCAACTCAAAGGGCGAATTATAAAACACCGCGAAACTATAACTGACAAACTAAAGTAAAACCACGGGTCGGTTTGTTCTTGGAGTTTTATGCCCTGACAGCATCTAATGTCATATCAGGATGGTGCAAACCACAGGTGTTCCCCCCCTCCCCCACACACCTTTGAACCAGGCCCCTATGTGCAATGCGCATGTGCATCTCTCCCCCCCCCCCCCCACACACACACAGACACACTTGAACTATTCTCATGCCTTGGAAAACAAAACAAAAAACTACAAAGCAACTCCACAAAGCCAAACAAACCCAACAAAACAAGAAACACTAAACTCTACAGGACATATTATGAGGATGCTTCAGTGGAATCAGATGGACAGAACAACAGTAGTGTGTGCATCGAGTACTACTCACAACGATGGAGAGCAGACTGTCTTACTCTAATTTGATAGTCAGGCATTGGCACTGGGGTGAATTGCAGGCATAATGGTCAAGTCAAAAGCAGATGCAAGCTGCGGAAGCGGGAAGGGAGGGTGATGGCCACAGCAACGAACAAGCAACGTTTACTGGGCGTTGTGGCCCACCAGAGTGTGTACCTCGACTACACACCCCCAACTCCCCGCCAGGGAAAAGCCCACCAGGCACCCGCCCCCACCCTCTTCCACCTGCTACACGCCCCCCCACCCACACCCCCCCCCCCCCCCCCCACCCCCCCCCCCCACACACCACCCCCACCACCACCACCCCACCCACCCCACCCCCACCCCCACCACCCCACCCCCCCACCCCCACCCACCCCACCCCCCACACACCCCACACACACCACCCCAACCCCCACCACCCCCCCCACCCCACCCCACCCACACCCCACCCCACCACCAAACCCCACCCCCCCCCCCCCCCCCACCCCACCCCGCCAACACCCCGCCCCTGCCACCCGCCACCATTACCACCCGCCAACCGCTAACCCACCAGCCACACGCCACCCGCTGGGGAACTAATCAGAAGACGAAATAACTGACCCGCCCACCCTGCCCCCACCCCCACCCCCAACACAGGCTCCCACCCACCACACCCCCCCACACCACCCCAACCCCACCCCCCAACCCCCAACCACCCACCACCACACAACACACAAGCACCACAGACCCATACGACCACCACAACCACAAACTCTTATGCCGTACCATTGAGGGCGCCTCCGCCGACCGCCGCCGACACGAGGACGGCGCTACCAATCGGCTACTGCTGCGCATGCGTGTTACTTTACTTATTACCACCGTGTTTGCACAGCGCATGCGCATGCGCGCGGAGTGGCTCAGGGGCAAGGTGTAGTGGAGTCTGAGCTCGACGACGAGTTGAGTTGGTCCTCTGGGCATCGCTAGGTGAAGATCCTCACCTCTGTCGTGGTGGTGGTGGTGGTGGTGTGGTGACCATTTGGTACATCGACAGAAGAGCTAGTGGACTTTATACTGTTAATAGTGTTATAGTGACGTCGGGGTCCCATTTTCTAGCTGTGAATATTTTCACAACTTTACGCTTCGGTAATTGTGAGTACCTGCTATGCTTATCTTTCTTCTATGCATGTTAAATATTTACTTATATACATATAATTGTATGTATGTGCATCTATATTAAACATACTTATAATTTTATGTATTCTTATCATTATGAATATCTTTAATATATATATATTTATATATATGTCTATACATATAAAGTTATATATATATATGTATATATGCCATTTCTCTTCAGCCCTATAGAAGCAATTCTCTTCACAAGCGCAGTCTCTAAAGATGTGGATATTCTATTCGCAAACTATACATTAATTCTGCCGGTATTATTCAATGCAGACATTAATTGATAAAAAAAAATGTGTGTTTGTAGTGTACTGAACAGTGTTAGTCTTTTACAATGCACAGACAATATGAAACTTTACGAGTATTTTGAACACTACTAGTCTTTTAAAATGCAGAGACAATATGAAACTTTACGAGTATTTTGAACTCTGTTAGTCTTTTTCAGTGCAGAGACAATATGAAACTTTACGAGTATTTTGAACACTACTAGTCTTTTAAAATGCAGAGACAATATGAAACTTTACGAGTATTTTGAACTCTGTTAGTCTTTTTCAATGCAGAGACAATATGAAACCTTACGAGTATTTTGAACACTACTAGTCTTTTAAAATGCAGAGACAATATGAAACTTTACGAGTATTTTGAACTCTGTTAGTCTTTTTCAATGCAGAGACAATATGAAATTTTCCGAGTATTTTGAACTCTGTTAGTCTTTTTCAATGCAGAGACAATATGAAACTTTACGAGTGCAACTTCCAATAGTCGATGTGTTGCTCGAATTACATAAATCTAAGCCATTCCACTCTGTCATCACTGACTACCAAAAGCTTGTATGCCTATTTATAATAATTGTTGAATCTAATTTGTTTGGTGCTCAAAGCGATCACTGTCTATAGTTGACAGGCACAAATACGTTTGTTTTTGCACATTATATCTGACATGGTTTTCAGACAAGAGGCTAATCTTCTCTTTCCTCTGGGGTTCCTTTGGGCGGTGGTCATTTAAAATTGCATAGTCCGATGGTTTTTGAGTTTCTGTCCTTTTCTGAATAAACATATTAGGGTGATCGTTATAAGCTACCTTACTTTAGTTTGAAGTAACTTTTATTTTAAAAGGCTAGCTTTTGAGATATTTGAAGTGAAAACGTACCAAATTAATTTTGGCAAGCACGCCAAAAGTCTGACACCATAGGCTTCTGCAGTAACAGGTTCTATTAAATTGGTTTGTTATTCCATTATATGTAGTGACACATGTTTGATAAGTGCAACAGTATCTAAGTTAGATATGTAGAATCAAGTCTAGATCACTGTTTTGGTTTCGAAAATGTGATGTTTTCATCGGACTATGCAGCTTTAAGTGAACTTACCACAGCGTCTATAATTAAAATTGCATAGTTTAATGAAAATATCAAATTTTCAAAACAAAACATTCATTTAGATTTGATTCTACATATCCAACTTAGATACTGGTGCACTTATTAAGCATTTGTTGCTCCATAGAAGGGCGTAGCGTGTCAATTTAATAGAACCTGTTACTACTGAAGCCTATGGTGTCAGATGTACTTGCCTAAATTAATTTGGCATCTTTTCACTTCAAATATCTCCAAAGTTTGCCATTTAAAATAAAAGTTACTCCAAACTAAAATAAGGTAGACTATACTGATTGACCTAATGTGTTCATCTCAGAAAATTGCACACAAAAAACCACCTGAAACCATCGGACTATGCAACTTTAATATAGAAATACATATCCAATTAGAATCGAGCAAGCGGCTATGCCAACGCATACAATGTCAAACTCCAAGATTGCTCAGCTGGAAACTGGTTCATTTGCTGCCCGCTATTTAAAGTACTTGGTATAGCAATACCTCAGGGAGTTTGATGCCCCTGCCTTGCAGAGTTGTAAACCACTGCCTTGTGGTACAGGTTCTTGACAGAACCGAAGGCTAAGGGAGCAAACCCTAAACAGAAAACCATGTCACTGTGGCAGCATTAAGGGCGGTTGATGTATGGAACTCCCAACATCTCCCGACCAGCCACTGCAGGGACAAATAGTTTTGCGCCTGTCTTGACATG